>PVJC01033656.1:0-19248 GCA_004026665.1 Murina feae
TTTGCAGGAGTATGGATGGAGCTGGAGAACATAATGCTAAGTGAAATAAGCCAGTCAATGAAAGAAAAATACCACATGTCCTCACTCATCTATGGATAATAATAACCATTATAAACTGGTGAACAAAAATAGATTCAGAGGCAGAGCAGCATCAAACAGACTGTCAAATTACAGCAACAAGGACAGGGACGTTGGGGGGCGGGGGGGTAACAGATCAGCCAAGGGACTTTTGTGTGAGCACTTAAGCATAACCAATGGACACAAAACACTGAGGGGTAGGGGAGGCTGGGGGAAGGGCAGGGGGAAAAAGAGATATATGTACTAATCTTTGTAAAGCTTTATGTAATTTTAAAAAAATGTAAAAAATAAAAAATAAAATAAAATAAATATCATAGTCAAATAAATAAATAAATAAATAAATATTTTAAAAAATTAAAAAAAGATTACCCAGCAAAACTATCATTTAGAATTGAAAGTCAGATAAAGAGCTTCACACACAAGAAAAAGCTAAAGGAAAGAGTTCATCACCACCAAACCAGTATTATATGAAATGCTAAAGAGTAATCTTTTAGAAGGGGAAGAAGAAAAAGATAAAGATAAAAAATATGAACAATGAAGTGATAACAAATATGTATCTATCAACAATTGAATCTAAAAATCAAAAGAATAAAAAAATCCAATTAACAAAATAAACTGATGAATGGAATAGAATCAGGAGCATGGAAATGGAACAGAATGATGATTCTCAGAGGGAAGGGGTATAGGGAGTACAGGAAGAGATTAAACAAAGATCATGTATGCATTACTTATGAACATAGAAAATAGGGTGGCAGGGACCTGGTGCAGGGTGGGAACGAAGGGGAGGGGATCTATGGAGGGAAAAAAAGAGGGACATCTGTAATATCCCTCTTTTATTAAGATTAATAAAAAAAGAGAATGTTAGAGGGGGGAAAAAACTAATTCTCAAATTGTCCCCCTTAAAAATCAAATTGCCCCCCTGTGGGGCATGTGCCCCATGTTGGGGACCACTGGACTAGACAGAAGGGCCTCAGATGTTGCAGATAATAATATGGAGTAATCTTAATATGGAGGGCCTCAGATGTTGTAGATAATAATATGGAGTAATCTTAATAATATGGAGTAATGAATAGCATCACAAAAACAAGAACGGGTCGCAACGAAAGTCCATATTCAATAGCTCATCTATGAAAAATTTTCCAAGTTCAAGTCAATATATCACTTCTTTGAATATGACATTTCTACAACAACCAAACAAGTAGTGTAGGTTAGAGTTTATACTAATAGGATTTGACTACTTGATTGGATCACCTTTGGTGAGGTAAACATACTCATTTACACTTTCTAATTTCCTAGTTACTGAGGCACTTATCTCATAATACACCCACACTTGATCCAGTATGTACAGACTCAGGACATTTAAAATATTCTAGATATTATAGGAAAAATTGTTTATGACCATTAAGTTGGCAGTGATCAGATTCATCAACTTATTATGCTAACAAATGATGATAGTACAAAAATCTTTAGAAAACTTTCAAAATATATCTTGAACTCTAGTTTTTACTTTAATTGCACCTTCAATGACCTTTTATTATTCAATAAACATAGTTTCATAGTCCAGTTAACCAAATGATTATACATATTTTAAAAAAATATAACATATAAATAAAAATATACACAATATAAAATAGTAGATACGGATATGCTCTTATTTACATATTTTAAACTGATAATCACAAACCACAGCAATGATTATTGAAGTGCGTTTAGTGTTGTGAGAGTTCTTTGATAACTGCACCTTTGAGTGGTCTGGTCATGCATCAGATTGCAATCAACTTTGGTGAAGACCAGTTGGTATCATTTGCACATCAAATACATAGTGAATATACCTATAGATCTCCTCAGCCTTTTGATGAGTTACTTGTGCATACCTGGAGATTTCTTGAGGTGAACTGAAAAATAAATTAGACCAAGAAAAATATTACATGGCTGCTCTGTCTGTGGAGTAGCCCCTCTCTCACTGTTTTACTAATAATAAACTTTTACTTTAATCTCTAAAAAAAATATCATACTAGAACTTTTCAGTTAGGAAGTTTATTATCTTGCTTAAGAACACCAAACATGAAAGCCTTTAAGAAAATCATCTCTTTCTAGAAGTGCTAGATTGCAACATTCCATGTAAATGCTCTCTAATTTCCTATAGAGCTCTAAACTCTTCAAATACAATGTCTGCCCCCTGCCCCCAATTTAATGGTCTCAGCTTCATGCAGTGACTTACATGTTGGCAAGAAAAAAGTCTCTACTGAATGAAATACTCTTAACAGACTAGCCTATACCTTTTAAAAAAGTATTATTAAAATTTCCATGAAATGCTTCTAAGAATCATTTAAATGTAAGCATTTAAAAATATTAAAACAGACATACCTGTTGGTCATCTTTTTCACAGAAGAAAACTGGTGACACATATTTAATGCAGTTATATAACTTACATTGGGAATACTTAGATAAAATTGAAGTGCTTCACATTTATTACTGTTCATTGTTGGAACTTGAATTCCAACATTCTTTCTTTGCTCCACTAAAGACAGTTCCTTTAGCAAATCTGCAGTTTCTTGTTGGCAGGAACTGAAAAGAATTCGAATTCCAGCACCAATTAAGGTTGTCAGCAGGTTGTCATAGCTCTTTGTTCTCTTAAACATCCTGGAAGTGTCTCCTAAATATTTCATGTTTAGGAATATGCAAACATTAGTAACTTAAATTACCTAGAATCAGAATACTCTATATTAACATCCCAAGATCTACACCATTAAACAAAACTAGTGCCACATTATTTACGATACTGACAAACCCTATAGCTAAAAATTTAAAGGTTCTGAGATAAAATATGGAAACTCTCTTTGAGTGTCTTGAATTGGAATCAACATAGAAAGGTGAGTAGGCAGGGAAGAGCGTATATTCGTAGATAATTCATTCCTAAAGCCAAGACCACATTACTTAACTCTAATAAAATTTTTCATAATGCTACTAGTAATGATGAAGAACTCAGTTTAACTGACACAGAATTATCTTATATACTTATTCCAAGAGTAACCCAATACACCACACACCCTTTTAATGTTATCTTTAACTCTTGCCTATTAATTTACTCCCCTAACTTTCCCATTTATTTTTTTTCCACATTTTACCTATATTTTATTTTGGGCATTCTTTATATGCCAAAAAAGGGTACTTTTCCATAACTTTTGACATATTACTTTCCAACATACTAAAAAATATGTTGATAAAGATTAAATTACTGAATTTTAGAAGTAAAAGGACCCAAGAGATCACCTAAAGCCCTCAATTGTTAAACTAAAAAAATAAAAAGGATTACTGAAAGATACAGTTATTTGTCCAAGATCATGTGGTTCACCAGTGAAAGCATGGGGATAAAAATGTACATTGTTCAATTAGCAAACCAATCTATACTAATAAAAGGGTAATATGCTAATCAGACTAGACATCTTCCAGACAACCTTACAGACAAAGCCATGGTGGCAGGGCCGAGACAGAGGTGGTTAGGGGAGATCAAGCCAGCAGGGAAGAGCAGTTAGGGGGATCAGGCCGACAGACAGGTGAATGGTTAGGAGCCAGAGGTCCCGGACTGCGAGAAGGATGACCTTCCGGACAACCTTCCAGACAAAGCCAGGGCTGCGAGGGAAGCCTGAGTCCTGGGTGCCAGAGGGAATCCGGTGCTGGCAGCCGGGGGAAGGAAGGCCTACTCTTACATGAATTTCGTGCATCGGGCCTCTAGTGTTTTACATAAACTACATTTTTTCCTATTACTTAATGACTGTGCAATCTTGAATTCTTAAATAATCACTTTCACCTAATGATTTCACTTAATCCTCATAACATCACAAGTATATTAAATCCTCAGAGGGAGTGTTTTTCAAAGCAACATCACATAGACCTAGACACCAGAACTCAGTGCATTTTTTTATTCCATTTCCCATGATCCTTTCACTAATCTCAGTGACTCCCATAGTAATTCCCCAAATGAAGCTCCAATCCTGCATTTCCAAATGCATCCCCGGCATCCATTTCAGTGATCTATTGAGAACTCAATCTTGTCCCTCAAATCTGCTTCTCATGTTTATAATATCAATAAACAGCACCATGCCTAACCGGTTTGCCTCAGTGGATAGAGCGTCGGCCTGCGGACTGAAGGGTCCCAGGTTCGATTCCATTCAAGGGCATGTACCTTGGTTGCGGGCACATCCCCAGTGGGGGGTGTGCAGGAGGCAGCTGATTGATGTTTCTCTCTCATCGATGTTTCTGACTCTCTATTCCTCTCCCTTCCTCTTTGTAAAAAAGCAATAAAATATATATTTGAAAAAATAAACAGCACCACTATTTAACTGTCTAGTAACCAAGAAATTAGTCAATTTAAGACTAATCCCACCAATTGCTGTTAAGCCTGCTTCCTAAAACTCCTAAATCCTTTTTCCCCACTAGTGCTTTATTTAAGGCCCTCATTTTTTCTGGGGCAGCTTAAAAAGACTTATGCTTATGCTAGTTCACTTGCCTTCAATTTATCACCCTTCAGTTCATAAGCTGCATTTAAACACAATGACCACTGAAAAACATTATGTAAATATGAAATGAGTCAGGTATTGTAAGAGCTTTCCACATCCTGACAATAGATTGAATTCAGTCAAGTTCCTTTACAGATTTATAAACAAATACTTAAAAATACAAACCTGTTTTTTCTCTGTCCTTTTCCACAATCACACATATTCTCTCAAACATGCTCTGCAGGTACTGGATCTGGTCAATGAACTTGTTTTTATTAATACTATTTAGCATCTCAGATTGATATCTCCTTTCCACCACCATGCGGTTACTCACAATGTAATCACAACCATTAAGAAGACAAACCTCTACTTGAAAGCCATGAATTGCTCTCAGGGAAGAAATTATTTCTGAACCAGAAGTGATTTCACGGCTGTCTACAAGAATACAAGTTCTCTGGCCTTCCTGTGGGAGTCTAAAAGAAGCATGTGTGCCAGCCAAACATGGTCTTGAATTGGAACTGTAAGTTACTGAAGTGCTAGAATCTTCCAGAGAGCTACCAACCTGAAAATGTAGAAAACATCAATCACAAACAGGTTAAATATACGTTAGCACCATAAGCCTGAAGATGATTTTCTTTGTTGATATTCTTTTTTTCTACAACATGAAGAAACTATTAATCAGCGGTTCTCAACCTGTGGGTAGTGACCCCTTTTCAGGGTCAAACAATCCTTTCACAGGGTTAGCCTAAATACATCCTGCATATCAGATATTTACATTACGATTCATAACAGAAGCAAAATTACAGTTATGAAGTAGCAACGAAAATAATTTTATGGTTGGGGGTCACCACAGCACGAGGAACTGTATTAAAAGGTCGCAGCGTTAGGAAGGTTGAAAACCACTGATATAGATGAAGAACCAAGCCGCTACTTCAAGGAAACCTAGTAGGACCACAATTGTTTTAAAAAAGTGTGTATGTGTGTGTGTGTGTGTGTGCTGATGAGAATGTGAAAAAACTTGAACATACATTGCTGGTGGGAATATAAAATAGTATAGCCTCCAAAAGTTAAACACAGAATTACCATATGACCCAGTAATTCCACTCCTAGGTGGAAATACTTTCCAAAAGTAGTCCAAACAGATTCATATACTTGTATACCAATGCTCATTAATTCTGGAAAATTCTCAGCCACTGCCTGTTCAAATGTATCTCTTACTCTCTTTGCTCTTAATTCCAATAACATGTATGTTGGCCTATTGATACAGCCCCACAGCTTTTGGATGCTCCATTCGTTTTTTTCACTGTGTTTCTCAGCTTGGGTAATTTCTATCATCCATGCTTTAATGGTTGGTTGTTTTTATGGCTGTATGGAGTCTATACTGAAGACAAACTTTATCTCTTTTACCATGTTTTCTATTTCTAGCATTTCCACTTTATTGTTCTTTTAATTTTTCATTTCTCAGATGATATTCCCTATCTATTCATGCATTTTTGTTTAACTTTTCCTTTACAGCCTTTAACATATAAATCCTGGCTATTTTAAATTCCCTGTCTGACTCCGATAGGTCATATCGCGAGTCTAGTTCTTAAGAATGTGTGTTTTTTCTTCCTCTTATGTTCTTTGTAACTTTTGGTTGAAATCCAAACATCTTGTGTAGGACAGCAGTAATTGAGCAAAGAGTATTTAGGCCTAAAAACAGGTATGATTTTCTTTTGCTAGGCCTCACTTAGGGTGTGGGGTTGAGTAAATCTAGTCAAACATTTCGTTGGGCTTGGATTTTCTTATTGCTATGATTACTTGGTTACTCCAGGTACAACCAGAGATTTTGAACTTGGTAGTGCTACTTTGTAATTAGGGTGGGGGTGAGCTGCCAGATAATTTTTCTAAATGTTCTCTCAGCTTTAGGTCTTCTCTGAGCCTGAGCCTCAGAAAGCTTCTCTTCCCATACTGTCATTCCAGTCAACAGATTGCTTTTGTTACTTAGTGCTTGCTAGCCTGGTTGGAGGGAGCACTAGGAGCATCTTGTTGGGGTTAGGAGTGGAGGGGTCGGGGTATTTATATTGTCCTGGTTTAGCCTGACTTGAGCAGGACTTGTGTCCCAGTCTCAGAGGTGGAACTTTCTCAGTGATCTTACCCTGCCTCCTAGGGACTGGAGATCCCTAATGTTCTAGCCCAAGATGTTTTCCTAATACTTTCTCGGTTATGGAATTTTGTTATTGTGTTCGTCCTACATCTGCAAAGGGTCTTTGCTTAAGCCCTTAGGGCAGCAGTTCTCAACTTGTGGGTCTTGACCCCTTTGGGGGTCGAACAAC
Organism: Murina feae; assembly: GCA_004026665.1. Classification (NCBI taxonomy): domain Eukaryota; kingdom Metazoa; phylum Chordata; class Mammalia; order Chiroptera; family Vespertilionidae; genus Murina; species Murina feae. Next base: position 6,893 of record PVJC01033656.1, read on the forward strand.
TCTTTCACAAGGGGTCACCTAAGACCATCCTGACTATCAGATATTTACATTATGATTCATAACAGTAGCAACATTACAGTTATGAAGAAGCAACAAAAATAATTTTATGGTTGGGTCATAACATGAGGAACTGTATTTAAAGGGCCAGAAGGTTGAGAACCACTGCCTTAGGGTTTGCTGTCTATCCTTAATGGCTTAAACCTTAAAGCTTTTTGTTCCATAGGGGAGAAGGAACAATAACTTTTGGTGCCTTTTCCACAGGAATTGCTGATCAGTTCCTGCAGCAGGAAAAAGGTTTTCTCTGATTCTCGATCTTCCCTGTGAAAACCTGGTAAGTCTGTGAAGAAACATGCACGAGTGATTGCAAATTCCCCTTATGTCCGCAACTTCCAGGGATTCTAAACACTCATGCTAGTTCACTGCCTTTTGCAGTTAAGTTTTAGCTAAATTCTTCTTCCCAGATTGTACAGTGCCCAGTGACTCTCCAAAGTCTCATCAAGTCTCTCATTGAAAGCACTTGTCTCTCTTTAGACATCAGACTAATTGGTTGTCCTGCAACCTCAACTCCAAACAAAAATAAATCTCTGATATTGTAAATTATCTGGATTTTTTAATGGTTATTGTTACACGGAAGAGAAGAATGCTCTTTCCAGCTTCCTACCTTCTAAGCTGAATATGGAAGTCACTAGGGGCCCGGTGCACAAAAATTTGTGCACTTGGGGGTGGGGGGGGGTGTCCCTCAGTCCGGCCTGTGCCCTCTTGCAGTCTGGGACCCCCTCGGGGGATGTCCACCTGCTGGTGTGCCTGGCCAGCCTAGATGAGGGGCTGATGGCTGTTTGCAGGCTGGTCAAGCCCCCCAGTGGGAACCTTCACCCTATGGGGGTGTGGCCAGCCTGAGTGAGGGGCTAAGGGCCGTTTCCCGGCTGCCCACAGTCCTTTCACGGTTCGGATCCCTACTGGGGTGCCTGGCCAGTCTGGGTGAGGGGCTGATGGCTGTTTACCGGCTGGCCACAGCTCCCATTGACCCAAGGTCCCAGCAAGGCTGGCTGGAATCAGATTTCTGGGGTTTATTTATCTTCTATAATTGAAACTTTGTTTCTTTGAGCAGAGGCCTAGGCAGGCAACAAAGCCTCCTGTTTGCTTCAGCTCCGTGGCTTCTATAATTGAAACATTGTTGCCATGAGCAGAGGCCCAGCTGGCCTAGGCAGGCAGTTTCCTCCATTGCTGGTGCAACGGAAGCCTCCTGTTTGTTCCAGCTCTATGGCTGCCAGCCTCCATCTTGGCCAGGTTAATTTGCATATAGCCACTCTGATTGGCTGGGGACGTGGCTTGGTGGGTGGGCGTGGCTTAGGTGTCTTGGAGTGATGGTTGATTTGCATTATTACTCTCTTATTAGATTAGATAATCACTCAGAAATAATCTTTAAAATACATTAAAAGCATAAATGTAATGAAAGAAGAAATGGCCACTAAAAACACAAAAAGACCAGGAATATGTACTTAACTTGGAGTAGAAAATGGCTTTCTAAACATGACAATGAAGTCAGAAACTATAAAGAAAATAATGGCAACTATATAAAAAAGTACCTCTTCCTATGGCAAAACTACTGCAAACAAAAGAAAAAGGTAAAAGGCAAGGAATGCTATTTGCAATATACATGACAAAGTAAAGGCTAAATTTAAATATCTAACAGTTTCTGACAGATATTTAGTCTATGTTCTGTCTTCTCAAATTTACCTCAAAGTCTTTCTCCTTCTAATTTCAAGTATAAAGAATCATATTTTCTAGAATTGAAGTACTAAGTGTAGAAGAAAATTTAAAACCCATTCCTGTTAAAATCTGGGGATCTTTTCCACAATCCTCACAGTATTAACAGCCTACGTCTGTTTTTCAATTAGAGCATTCCACAGTGGAAGTGTAGATAGTGCTTACAGGCCTGCAAAGTACTGCACATATATTACCTACCGTGACCCTTGGGATTACTATCCGTATACTATAGCTGAGGAAACTGAGACTCATAGAAATTGACCTAATCTACTTCTATAAAATATAATGTAGTTACCTTTATCCTAATTGTACCTTTTGAGAAATAACTTTGGGCAATAAAAGCCTGAGGACAATTTAAAACTGGCCAATTTGAAAGCTGCTGTGTGGACATTGTAGCATATTAGTGAGGCAGAATGGACTGAAATACCTGGACTAAAAGAGAAATAGAAGTCTAGGTGTAGGTCTCACTCCTAGATGACAATTAATGAAATAAATCAATATTTACAGTTAGGGAATTCCTAGCACTATGACTTTAATCCCTATTTTAATAAAACTACTTAACTATAAACTCTTAAAAACTGAAACTGGTGTTAGGATTATTTAAGCAATAGCAAAATAGGGGAAGCTGAAAACTGGACTCCTCAGCCATTCTGAAAGGAAGCAAATTAGGTGGTGCCCCTAAACTCCTCTCCCCAATAAAGCGATGAGTTACACACCTGGAGCCTTAAGTGGAGGAAAGAAACGTTAATCAGGGTGGTGGGCCTAGTTATGAGTATATAATTTCTATTAATTTAACCTTGCAGAAAGCTCATTTTTCTACAGCCTTTTAATGAAATTAGCAAGTTTCCTTACAGTGTTATTAAGAAAACTATTACCATATTTAAAAAATTATAACCTAAGCACCCTTATCTGAATTATCCATAAAATTTAATGTGCTATTTTCTTATTTGAAGAATTTCAACATTAGCTAATTTTTCTTTGACCAAGTTATTTAACACAAAACACACAAGAAAGGAAAATAACACAAAAACTACTTTTGGTAAACATATGAAGGCCTTTTCCTCTACTTTGGTCCATACCTTCAACTGAATTGGAAAATTTCTACAGTCCTTCTGTGCATCGACAGCAGTGAATGATGGTGAGAAAGATTCCATTTTATTTCGGCTCTGAGGCTTGGAGTCCGAGGCATCAGAAGCCATATCCTTTACATTAAGCAGTGTCTGTTGTCTCTGCTTTGGCAATTGATTAACAATTGGATTAGAATGGTCCCTGGACTGCAAGGAAGACCCAGAATACACTGAATTCAAACCATGGTCCAGTTGTTTGATCTTTTTAAAAGTGACTGGGTTAATCACAATATTGGATTCTGTTTTATCATTTACATTGTTTTCCTCCTCACTTGAATCATCCAGTAAAATAATTCTGGATAATTTCTTTTTGGAACGTGCACAATTCTGTCCCATCGTCATTTGTTTTAGCTTTACTGAATGTCGGGTTTTATATTTTTTACTCTCATTTGCAAAGCAATCTTCACTGATTAAATTAAAATCAACAGACACTTCTTCACTTGATTGACTTTTGCAAGACTCATCTTCATTAACACAAAAACTGTCTTCTAAATAGGTTTCGTCTTGTTCAGGAATCTACAATAAAAATACAAATAAGAAGTTACATGCCCTAGGGTTTGGCTCAGTGGATAGAGCGTCAGCCTTCGAACTAAAGTGTCCTATGATCAATTCAGGAAGAGGTGTGCAGGAGGCAGCCAATCAATGATTCTCTCCCATCATTGATGTTTCTCTCTCTCTCTCCCTTTCTCTCCTTTTTTCTCTGAATTCAATGGGGGGAAAAAAATTACTAATGTCTTTCATAAAATCAGCCTGTAGCTAACATATTCTTTTAAATACATGAGATCTTTATCAATATTTATTTAATTCTATTAATTCAGTCATTTGTACAACTAACATATACTAAGTATAGTCTTTATGGAAGAAAGCAGGGACTTTGGAGACAAACAGTAATATATAAGCATTGTGGTAAGTACTATATAATAAAGACAATGGACATGAAGAAAAATAAATGACTATATTACCGAACTTAATATGTCAATTTATAAACAAATAAGACTAATATAAAAATGTTAAGCATAAATAAAAAATAATCTATAATTTTTAGAATTAACATTTTTATGAAAAAAATTTTCAACATATAAGACTTAAAAATTTAGCCCAGCCAGTATGGCCCAGTGGTTGAGCATCAACCCATGAACAAGGAGGTCACAATTCCGGGTTTCAGGCTCTATCCCAGGGAGGGGGCATGCAGGAGGTAACCAATTAATGATTCTCTCTCATCATTGATGTTTCTATCTCTCTCCCTCTCTGAAATCAATAAAAATATATTTTTTAAAAATTTAACTAGTTGCCCCGGCTGGTGTAGCTCAGTTGGTTTAGCGTGCTCCTACGTACCAAAAGCTTACCGGTTCGATTCCCCGAGAGGGCACATGCCCAGTTTCAGGTTCAATTCACAGTCGGTACACATAAGGGAGGCAACCAAAGGATGTTTCTCTCTCTCCTTCTCTCTCCCTCTCTTTAAAAAATCAATAAAAACATCTTCTAAAAAATTTAATCAGTAGATGATGAACTTCCTTTAAACATTCTCCTAATTAAAAAATAATTTAATGGCATATGCTAATTAATTAAAATTAAAGAATAATTTGATCAAAATAAGGACTAAAAGGGATTTTGAGAATTCATTTAGTCTATCTTCTTGACTCAGAGTAGAAATTAACCCAATTAACTCTGATAGTTTAGTTTTAGAAATCAAATAGAAGTTTCATTAATAGGAAAATATTTTAACATCACCTTCAGGAAATTCTCTACTATATCTCTGGAGTTTATACCTGTGAGAAAATGTTTATGTTGTTATGTTTCTTATGGACCATTTTGTTCCGGCTGCTCATCAATGGACTGTGCACAGATTTCATGTAAATAGCTCTCATTTCTGAATCTGTGTAAAGATAAGAATTTTGAATAGCAAAATGATTTAAATGAAAACTAGAAAAGTATTTAACTTTGACCTATTCCAAATTCACATGATTCAAACCTTGTAGAATTATTTTACCCAAAACGCTTTTAATATATAAAAAGATGTTTAAAAACAATTATTTAAAATGCAAAGTTAGAAGTTTCGCATTTGAAATCAGACTATCTAGTTGGGTGATCACAGACAATTTATTTAAGTGCTCTGCCTCAGCTATCTCTCTCTTCTGAAAATGAGGATTAGCATGGTGCCTTTTCATGAAAAAAAAATAAGTATATACAAAGACTGTACCTGATTTATAGAAAGTATTCAATAAAACATAAGAAATCCAGCCCCTCCCTTCCCCCCCCCAAAAAACAGTCAAAAACAATAAAAACCACAGACAACAAACAGTATGTATGTTTCATTATTTTCAGTCAAGTTAAAACTGAAAAGCACACAATTTTCTATTTATGCCTATATGTTTAAGGTTATAATCAGAAAGCAACTTAATTTTTGTTTCCCATTTCTCCTGAATTTTAGGGTGATTAATTAACATCAACTATTTTGAGGGGTAACTAATAATTTGAAAACTATAGTGCTTGCTACAAGATATGTAATTTTTTCTTTACTATTTCCCTTATCTTCATTACATAGATATCCTCCTGACCCATGCTAAATCCCTACCAACTTAATGAGACCCTTACTTCCAGTTTACTGTTGAGAAGGATTCAAAATCAAGGAGCTTTCAGAGATTTTTTTCATTTGTTTCACCGATTTTTTTAGATATAAAAATATACTGTAAAACTCATACTCTTTAGTACAGTTCTGAGTCTTGACAAATGCATTGGATGGCAACCATAATCTATTTACGGTCCCTACAGTTTTACTTTTTCCAAAATGTTGTATAAATTAAAGTATATGGTATGTAGCCTTTTCAATCGCTTTTTTCACTAAGCATAATGTGAGATTCCTATGCTTCTCATTTTGTAAAGTTTTAGCAAAGAGTACTTAAGAAATGAAATGAAAAAAACGTGAATTTTGAGGTGTAAAAAAACACACTTTGAAATCCTTCATATTTCAAACATACTGTGTCTGACATGGAGTTTCAGATCTCCCTACTCTTCAACCCCACTGCTCCACAGGCAGCCTTCCCATGTCAGACAGCAACAATGACATCCCTCCTGTGCTCAAGCCCACTGACTCCTCTTTTCCTCTCTATCCATCAGAAAATCCTGTCAGCTGTACATATCCTGAATCCCATCTTTGTCACCATCTCACTGCCAACACCTTGGTTCCAACCACTATCACTCCTTGATTAGATTACTGCTATAGCCTCCTAAACGGTCTCTTCCACTTATGCTCCCCTATGGGCCATTCTCAACACAGAAGGAAGAGTGACACTGCTACAGTAAGTCAAATCATGAGCTGGCTGCTCAGCACCTCTCTGATCTCTCTTCTACTACTCTCCCTCTTCCTCTTCGTCATTCAATTCTAGGCACAATGCCTTCCTTGAACATGCCAGGCACACTCCTATCTCAGGACCTTTATACTGGTGGTTGTCTATGCATCAACATTCTCCAACCAGATTATCCTATAAACCCGCAATAGCCACTTCTGTTAATAAGTAACAAATATAATACCAAGAAACCTTATTCTGTAAAACATATCAGTATCAATGACATAGCACTGAAAACTTTAAGACATTTTTCCTTTCAAGGCAAGAACTGTACTGGGAGGGTGGCTCATTTAGTTAGAGCATAGTCCCAATTCACCAAAGTTGTGGGTTCAATCTCTGGTCAGGACACATACAAGAAACAACCAATGAATGCATAAATAAGTGGAACAACAAATCAATGTCTCTGTCTCTCTCTCTAAAATCAATTTAAGCCCGGCCGGTGTGCTCAGTGGTTGAGTGTTGACCCATGAACAAGGAGGTCATAGTTCAAGTCCCAGTCAGGGCATAAACCCAGATTGCAGGCTCAATCCCCAGTAAGGGGGCATGTGGGAGGCAGCTGATCAATGATGCTCATCATTGATGTTTTTATCTCCTCTCCCTTCTTCTCTCTAAAATCAATAAAAATATATTTAAAATAAATTAATTAATTAGATAAAATCAATTTTAAAAAGTGATTAAAAATAAAATAAAGGCATGGACCTTGAGAAACTTTGCTGTCTTAAATTGTATCAGGAATTACAAGAGCAGAATAAGTGGCAAGATCTGTAAAAGATCAAAACACTGAAAAGCCCAACAGAATCTTTCTGATTTCAGTTATAGCCCATCTGAATCATCTTTTTTCTTCTTCTTCTTTTAATGTATTGAGTATAAGATCTGCTCCAGCACTGTTTGGAGAGAGCATTTACCAAAAGTATATCTCCCCTCCTTGGCAAATTTAAAGTGAGCTTTGTGCCTCAGCTGGTTTGCACAATCCATATTGCTAATTTCTTCATCTCCTCTAGAGTTTGATAAAGTATTACCGTCTCAATGGGGTCTACACTCCATACCTTACATAAAATTACAGCTTGTCCAGTATTAATCCTCCAAACTCCTGCAAATCCTCAACTTACTCCACTTTTCATTTCTCTATAAATTTTTCATCTTATAATATACTAAATAATTTAGTTATTACATGTATTGTTTATCTCCTTCCATTCAAACATTAAAGGCAGAGATTTTTGTCCATTTTGTTCACTAATACAGCTTCCTCAAGAATGTTACATAGTGCTAGACACAATAGGAAGGAACTACATACTTGTTATATAAACATTAGATACTAGGTCAGCCAGGTTGCTCTGGAGATAATCAAATTAGCAAAAGCCTATAAATAACCAAATCTAAAAGAAAATATTATAGAATTTGAATGAAAATGACCAAATATTTCAGTCATACCAAATTTAATTCCCTTTAAAGTCAAGATTATTTGAAAAGTAACTAAAATATTTAAGTACAACCACATTAAAAGCATTGAAAATTAAAAGAAAAAGAAGCATCATTTACCATTTATGGCCTGTGAAAGTTGAGTCTCATCATTTAAGAAGTCAAGTAATGAAGAGTCTTTTTCATTTTCAGAATCATCATTTTCATCTGATGAAACACATTCTGCATCTTCTTGGGAAAGTTCTGCTTGATCATCTAAAAACTTCCTAGCTACAAGCTAAGACAAATTAGAAAACAAGATGATACTGATGAGAAAATCATTTACTTTCCTTAAATAACTGGAAATACTTCTGGGAAATGAATTTCTTCCCAATGCTTTTTTTTTTTATATATCTTATTGATTTTTTACAGAGAGAAAGGGAGAGGGATAGAGAGTTAGAAACATCGATGAGAGAGAAACATCAATCAGCTGCCTCCTGCACACCCCCTACTGGGGATGTGCCCGCAACCAAGGTACATGCCCTTGACTGGAATCGAACCTGGGACCCTTCAGTCTGCAGGCTGATCCTCTATCTACTGAGCCAAACCAGTCAGGGCCCAATACTTTTTAAGACAAAAAAATAAAAACAGAAAATTGCAAGATTTGATAAAGTAGCATAGCTATTTAAATTTCTTCTGATAATTCTTATAAATAAAATAAGTACAAGTCAGCATTTCAGCTTATTGAATGTTTTTCTTTTACTAATAAGCATAAAGTTTCCCGACAGGTGTTACAGTTATTTTAATTTTTGCCACAAAAGGACTAATCAAAAAAAAAGGTGCTAAAAATTATTTTCCAAGGATTTAAATATTGGAAAGAGATAAGAAAAACAATATATGTGGTTGTTTAGCACATCATCCCAATATGCCAACATTGCAGGTTTGACCCTGGTCAGGGCATATACAAGAATCAACTAACGAATGCATTAAATAAGTGGAAAAACAATTCAATGTTTCTCTTCCTCTCTCTCTCAAAATCAATAAAAAAAATAAAACAGCAAGTTCTCTAAAACTCAAATTTCTGTCTCAGATTTTCTTTAATTTGAATCTTAAATTCTCAACACACTAGTTTCTTCATTTAGTCACTCAAAATAACACTGCACAATAGTTTCAAAACACAAATGTACTTTTTAAATTGGCATTGAGATTTTAATTGCAATTAAAAAAGTAAAAGTAGGATAAAAATATTTTTTTACTTTGGGTTTTTTTTTCTATAGAGAAATTATAGAGTCCTTACTGGCATGGCTCATGGGTTACAGCGTTGGCCTGCACATTCAATTCTGGTCAAGGACACATACCTGGGTTACAAGTTTGATGCTGGCCTCAGTTGGAGGTGTGTAAAAGATAGCCAATAGATGTGTCTCTCTCAACACTGATGTTTCTCTCTCCCTTTCACCCTCTTGTTTCCCATTGTCTCTAAAACATAAATGGAAAAATTACCTCAGGCCTAGCCAGCGTGGCTCAATGGTTGAGGATCAACCTATGAACCAGGAAGTCATGGTTCAATTCCTGGTCAGGGCACATGCCCAGGTTGTGGGCTCCATCCCCAGGGGGCATGCAGGGAGCAGCTGATCAATGATTCTCTCTCATTCCTCTCCTTTCTTCTTTGAAATAAAAAAATATATATTTAAAAAATATAGATCCTCAGGTAAGGGTTAAAAAAATAAATTATAGAGAGAAGTTTACTTCAGTATAAAATCTAATGTTCTTTAAATACATACCCTATATAAATAAAAGGCTAATATGAAAACAGACCAAATGGCGGAACAACTGAGCAACTGGTCGCTATGACAAGCATTGACCACCAGGGGCGTGTGCGGAACATGGTGAGCATTGGCTATGGCGGGATGGTGGAGCAGGTGAGCAGAGTGACCAGACCAAGGTGAGGTGTTGGTCACTGTCATAGGGGTGAGCCTCTGGTAGTTACTGAAAAGTCTTTTTTCCCATGTACCATGGTCCCGCCTAGCACTTGCACCTGCTGCTGGCGCTGGCCCCACTCGAACCCACTGCCAATGCTGGCCCTGCTCACACCTGCAGCCAGCACCTGGCACCAGTCCCAATCATTCAGCGTCATCTGTGGGTGCGAGTGGCAGCTGCTGCTGACCCTGATCGCCCCTGAGGGCTTCTCCACCTCTCCCTGCCTCCGTTCAGATCCACTGATGGCGCCAGCTCCGCTGGCACCACTGCTGGTGCTGGCCCCAATCACTGCACATCAGCATGTGGGAGTGGCAGCAGTGGGAGCGGGGCTGCCAGCAGACAGGGGACCCGGGGCCATGGCGGGAGGTGCCAGAAGCCAATCATCTAATCTAATAAAAGAGTAATATGCAAATTAACCATCACTCCAAGACACCTAAGCCACGCCCACCAGCCAAGCCACATCCACCAACCAATCAGAGCAACTGTATGCAAATCAACCCAGCCAAGATGGCAGCCAGCAGCCATGGAGGTAGAGCAAACACGAGGCTTCTGTTTGGGGGAAACTGCCTGCCTTGGCCGGCTGGGCCTCTGCTCAAGCCAACATAGTTTCAATTATAGAAGCCACAAATCTGAAGCTTCCTTGCCTGTCTAGGCCATTGCTCAAAGCAACAAAGTTTCAATTATAGAAGATAAATAAACCTCAGAAACCTGATTCCAGCCAGCCTCGCTGGGAAGTTGGGTCAATGGGAGCTGTGGGCAGCCTGAAAATGGCCCTCAGCCCCTCACCCAGGCTGGCCAGGTACCCCTGTAGGGACCCGAACCCTGAAGGGGATGTGAGCAGCCTGAAAATGGCCCTCAGCCCCTCACCCAAGCTGGCCACACCCCCATGGGGTGAGGGTCCCCACTGGGGGGCTTAGCCAGCCTGCAAACAGCCATCAGCCCCTCACCCAGACTGGCCCGCAGGTGGACATCCCCTGAAGGGTCCCAGACTGCGAGAGGGCACAGGCTGGGCTGAGGGACCCCCCCCCGCCAAGTGCACAAATTTTTGTGCACTGGGCCCCTAATTGTTTTACTAACAGAGAGCTGTGGACAGGGAATTCGGAGAGCTGGTCAACTTTAATTGCTCTAAAGGGTCAGAGCTAATTATTAGGTATTGGTAGTTGAAGAAGCCCTCACCTGTTAGTCCTAAATTCACTGACTGGCTTTTACTGGAGTTTCCTGCCTATGAGATATGGGTGTATCCTATAATTTTAATCCTAATAAAAGGGATGAAAAAGCCAGAGTGAGTAGTGGTCCTCCCACTAGAGTTAGAACTACCGCCTGGCCCCCATTTCCCAAATTAAATGTTTTCTGAGTCTCTTTTCATTTGTGTGCGGCCTTCTCCAGAACCCAAATCCTGAACTGAAACCCTGAATCATGTGGAATGTGAAAGGGGCTTCCATAGGGAGGGGCTGGACAGAGGTGCGGAAGATGGACCAAGATCTGCCCCTGTGCCTACCACAGCTTCCCAGCCCACAGTTCCTTTCAAGGTGCATGAATTTGTGCACTGGGTCCCTAATATAGTAAAACAAACTAAAAAATGTTTACCTTCAGATGACTCGGTCTCTTTTGGACTTTGGCGCTTCTTTTGGAATTCATGTTACAATCTGTGAAGTCTTCTAATTGTGAGTGTTGGTCAGGAAAATCTTCATTTTCATCACTAGATGATAATTCTAACTATAATTCAATAAAATTATTGCATAAGAAAATATAGAACAGATGAACCAAGATGGCGGCATGAGGTATATATCTAAATGCACAGCCTCCACACCTACATTATAGAAATACAACTATACAGATAAACGGCCATCCTCCAGAACCAAGGGAGGGGAAGTGTTACATCCAGAAGGCAAGAGGAGTGCTTTGAGACTGAACAGAAGCTCCCGGCGCCCAAGGTACGGACGCGCGAAACGGAGGCGGAGGCGCAGCGTGCGGCGGGGCGGGTGAAAGGGAGCGGCGGCGGCGATTGGGTCCGCAGCTTGGAACATTATAAACTCCCGGGTTGCACTAAATGCAACGCGGGCTGTAGGGCAACAGGGCGGCGGAAGACCAGTGGCGTTCTGGCAGTGCTATGCGCAGCTATCACTTACGCGGAGATTCCGGGACTGAGAACCAAGCGCAGACCCCAGGGCTTGGAGAAGCCAAACCCGGTAGAAACTGCGACATCCGCAGAGGGGACGCCATTGTGAGTCGCTCCATCCCCGGTGATTCTGAGACCCCGCCCCACCCCACCTACAACCCCGCCCAAGCTCTGCGCCTCCCTGCCTGCAGCATAACCTAAGGGTCTGCAGCTGAGATAGAACTCCAATAGATCCAAACTCCAAACAATGAGGAGAAAGGCCTGCAGGTCATTTTCCCCCAGTGATACCTCCCAGTGATAACTACAACAAGACTGTGCACCCAGCTTTCAAAGGCGTACAACAAGAGTGTCCACCCCAGGTGATTGGGGAGGCTGAATCACTGGGCCCTATATAGGACACCTAGCACGGAAAGCCAAAATGCGGAGACTAAGAAACAGATCACAAAAGACAGAAATGGAGGAACGCAAACGACTGGATATAGAGTTCAAAACCATGGTTATTAGGTTTTTCAAGAAGTTTCTAGAGACTGCTGATAAATTTAGTGAGACCCTCGAGCATATGAAAAAGAACCAGCTAGAAATTAAGCATACACTGACTGAAATAAAGAATAATATACAGAG
>PVJC01033657.1:6016-19345 GCA_004026665.1 Murina feae
CCCCCCCCCCCCCGCCCCAGTGCACAAATGTCATGCACAGGGCCTCTAGTAATATTATAATTAATAAATAATACAAGAAAAACTCTGTTTCCAGTACTTACAACTGGAAACCTACTTTACGACATCCTGTATTTAAACAATTATGTGTATTTTCTTCTTTATTCTATTCATGCAATAGATTATTTTCATTGCTTTTTAAATCTTAAACCAATTTGCATTTCTACTTGGTCATAATGTGTTATTATTTGAATGCTGTTGGCATTCAGTGGCTAGCAATTTAACAGATGTTTGTATATATGTTCATGATGGATATTGTTTATCATTTTCATCTTCTAATGTCTTAGCTAGGTTTTTAATATCAGGATCCTCTGACGCCAGAAAATTATTTGGGAAATATTTCCTCTTCCTCTGTTTTGTAAAAGAGATTTGTGAAGCACTGTTATTACTCCTTCCTTAAATGTTGACATGGGGCCTGAAGTATTTTCTTTTAGTTTTGTTTTGATGGGAGGTTTCTGGTTGTGGATTTCATTTCTTTAACAACTATCGGGCTACCTGGATTTTTTTTTTTTTGCACTAGTTGTGGAAAGAGATTGTTCAAGAACTCTGCCCATTTTGTTTAAGCATTCGTATTTATTGGCATGACGTTGTTTACAATATCCTCTTATTATGTTTTAAATACCTGGATGAACTGAAAAGATGTTACCTTTGTTATCCCTAATATGGAAAATTTACATTCACCTCTTCTTTGCTTGAATAGTTTTGCTAGAGCTTTATCAATTTTAGGAATCTTTTTAGAAAACCAAGTTTCACCTTGTTCATTTTCTAAATTTTCATTCTGTTTTTATGTTACTAATTTCTACTCTATTTTTAGTGTGTCCTTTCTTCTATTTTAGCTTGTTCTTCTTCTTCTAGCTTGTTAAGTTAGCAGCATCTATTTGTTATTTTATAACTTCTTTATCTATTTTGACAGACAAAGCTACAAATCTCCCTTTAAGGACTGCTTTTACTGTATTCCACGCATTTCGATATGTTGTGTTCTCATTATCCTTCAATCCCCCAAATTTTCTATTTGTCCTTGTGGTTTTTCTGTAGGTCAGCACTTATTTAAAAATATGTTATTTAACTTCCAAATACTTGAGTAGTTTTAAAGCTATCTTATTATTATTGATTTCAGTTTTAATGCCACTGTTGTCAGATAACATCGTTTGTATGAATTATTATGATTTGAGTGTTTTTTTTAGGTGTCCAAGAATATGATTTACATTAGTGAATGCTTTATGGCCTCTTGGCAACAATCTGTATTATGCAGTTGTTCATTATAGTGTTCTATAAATGCTAAATAGGTTAAGTTGTTTGGAAGTATTACTCAGACCTTTTGTATTTTTTTCATATTTAGGTCTACTTATTTTGTCAGTCGTATGAAAAGGTATGTTAAAATCTCCCACTGTGAATGTAGGCTTTAAAAATGTCCCCCTTAATGTTGTCATTGTTTGCATTATGTGTTTTGGAGCTCCTTGTTAGGTAGGTAGATATAAACTTAGGTTTGTTATTCTTGGTGGAGTGCCTCCTAACATTATGAAATACTCCTTTTTATTTCTGCTGTCACTTTTTTTTCTTGAATTGTACTACATCCAATATGAACATAGCATTGGATAGTATATTGTTTTTGAATGTTTTATTTTCAACCATCTCTTTCTTTATGTTCTAAGTGTGCTTCTTGTTAGAGGCATACATTTGGATCTTGCTTTAAAAAAAATTAGTCTTTAAGTGCAATTTAGTCCATTTATATTTAATGTAATTATCAAATGACTGTGTTAAAGTATTTTATCTTGGTATAGGTTTCTCTTTTCTTATTTCCTGCCTCATTTTGAATGATCAAGTAATTAACTCTATTTAACTATTTAAATATACATTTCTGTTATTTTTAGGGTTGCTAGAAATTATAGTATGTATCTTTAACTTACCATTTTCTAATTTCCAGTTATATTAAGCTCTATACAAGATGTAAGAGCTTCATGGTTGTATAATTCCATTTCTCTCTTTCCCACCCTCTGTGCTCTTTTATTTTACTATATTCTATGTACCTTACAACATGTTGTTACTATTTTTGCTTTGAAAAATTATAGCTTAAATCTATATTTGACATATCTTACATAGATATCACAAACATATATTTATCTGTTTACACAGACACATGCATATTAAAGAAGTTCTTTTACCCGAAGAAGTTCTTTTAGCATTTCTTGTAGCTACAAAGTTTCTGTGTTTTCCTTTGGCTGAAACGGTCTTTAGCCTTCATTTTTAATGTATACTTTGGCCAACTATAGAATTGTATAGACAGTTATTTATTTATTTATTTTTTGGCACTGAAAATTTTATTCTACTGTGAGAAATTCAACCATCTTTTTAAAAGTACTTCCTTCTCCTTCATATGACATTGCTTTTTTTCCTTCAGGCTATTTTTAAGAATTATCCCCCCCCCCCGCCCCTATTTTTTGGTTTTAGATAGTTTGCCTCTAATGAGCAATACATGATTTAAATTTTTTGGTTTAATTTATCACATTTCTGGTTTGCTGAGTTTCTTAGATATGTAAATTGATATATTTTATCAATGTAAATATTACTTACTGTTGTCTCTAAAAAATTTTGGGATCCCCTTCTGGGACTCCAATGATTGATATGCTTGATAGTATATTACAGATCTTGGATGCTTTGTTATTTATGTTTTGTTTCAGTTTTTTTTTTTTTTCACTTTTTGTTTCAGTCCAGGTAGTATGTATTGGTTTGCCTTTGATTTTATTGATATTTTTCCTCAGCAATGTCCTGTCTGCTAATTAACCCATCAACTAAATTCTCCTTCTCTGTTATCACATAATTCCATTTTGATAGTCCCATTTGAGTTTTGTTTTCACTGTTTCCATTTTCTGCTGAAATTTCTATCTGTTCATACACGTTGGCCAACATTTTTTTCTAGAGCCTTCATTACCACGACTTTCAAGTCCCTGAGTGGTCATTCAAGTCATGTGGGCCATTTCCTTATTTGCTTCTCTGAACAGCTTCCTTTTTAGAAGATGGGCCCCGTTTTCTCACTTCTTTGTGTATCTTCTGATTTTTATTTCATGCTAAACATTGTGAAATGAGCAAAATTTGCCTCCTGAGAAGGACATGCCCCTCTGTGGTGTGGGGCTGTGTCCAGCCAACACATAGCTGAACTGGTTGTGGGCTCTGTTGCAGAATTACAGTTTCTCATTAGAATCAAGTCACTGGGGGCCTCATGTGTTGTGCAGCTGGGGTTGCACCTGCTTCTGAGGGTTTGGGATCTGAGCACCAGCGGACTCTTCAGGTCTGTCTGCGCTCTGCAGGGCCAGTCACCAGTGTTCCACACCAGGGATATGCTCGTTCTGCTTGCAGGTGGCCTGCCAACATTTTGAGCTTCTGGAGTGTACTCTTCGCTCTCTGTGCTCTGTCCTGGCTTTCTGCACCTGGGGGTACCTCTTTCCTCCCGAGGAGACTGCTCTCAGCCTCTGGAGGGTCCCTACAGTGTACTTGGTGAATGTCCAGGGAATTTTGTAGGGACTTTTTTTGGTTATTCTGTCCTTCTCCCAGCTTTTGGCATTTATTTTGTTTGCTTACTATATCCTTGCCTCTTGACTTTTCTATCATAAACTTTCTTTTGCCATTTATTAATTACTAGAGGCCTGGTGCATGAAATTCATGCATGGGTGGGGTTCCTCCACCTGGCCAGCGATCGAGGTTGATCAGGGCCATCTGGCCCAGTCCTGATAGGGGCTGACTGGGGCCAGTGGCTGGGGAGGGGCTGCAGGAGGGACCACAGAAGGGCTCCAGGGCGTGTCAGGCCCATCCGGCTCAGTCCCGATCGACCAGAACCCAGCAGCAAAGTAACCTACCAGTCATAGCATCTGCCCCTGATGATCAGTGCATGTCATAGTGAGCAGTTCAGTGGCCTTAGTATATCATTAGCATACTACGCTTTGATTTGTTGGTCAACCAGACACTTAGCATATTAAGTTTTTATTATATAGGATGTACTATGAAATATCCCATGTTGTATTATGATACTTAAAATTATAATATTGCTATGTTGATATCTTAAAGGGGACCTAGAAAAACAAAAAAGCAAATAAATTGGGGAAAAACCTAACAGCATAAACCTAGAAAGAACATTTCTCATTATATACAACTTGAGCTTATGAAAGATATTCAATAGCTCTGGCACAAGGTGGCGCATTAGTCAGGGTCCATGGGAGATAGATGATAGACTGGTAGGTAGGTAGGTAGGTAGATAGATAGATAGATAGATAGATAGATAGATAGATGGATAGATAGATAGATAGATAGATCGGAGATAGATAAGAGATAGGAGATAGGTAGATGATAGATAAGTAGATGATAGGTAGATGATAGATGTTAGATAGATAGATAGATATTGTATTTCAAGGAATTGGCTCACAGGATTATGGAATCTGGTTGAATAAGTCAGGGCAGGCCACCAGGGCAGGCTGGGAACTCTGGGAGGAGCTGACAGAGTCTCTTCTTCCTGCAGGGAAACCTCAGTTTGTTCCAAGGCCTTTCAGTTATCAGATGGTGCTCCCCCAGGCTACCCAGCCTAGTCATGTTTCCTTAAGACCAGCTGAGGGATGGTGTTAACCAGATATACTAAGCACCTTTCCAGCAACACCTAGGCTAGTATTGAAGAAACTTGGAGCTACTGCCCAGCTGTAAGTTAGCACATAAGATTGTCGGACGCAGTGGCCGAGGGTCTCTCATGGTGCTGGGGTGGGGTGATGTCACTTCCCTTCCTTCCTAGCTGACTGACTTTTTCAGAGAAACATGGCATCCACCCACCAGATGTTGCAGATAATGAGGTTCTTATGAAAGCATTCTGTCCTACATAGTGTACACTGCTTTGAACTACAGGGGGGATTTAAAAATAATTCAAAACTCGGTTAAATATAAAGTTGCTAAATCCAGTCCATGGTGAATTCAGATGACTCTTGAGCTATGGAGAGCAGACTGGGTGGTGAGCAGGCCAAACCGGGCTGAACCTGAGCCTGCGGGTCAGGACACCCAGAGGGTCTTCAACTACTTGGGTGCATTTGAGGGTCCAAGGTTTAGCTGTGTCTGTCTTGCAATGGAGAGGAGGTCCCACAGTTCCCTGGGTCATGTGAAGATCTTAGTCTATTGCTTCTACTCTTTCCCCTCCCCTGTGTGATGCAGTGTTAGGGCATGTGCGGGGTCGTCGCATCCTGCCAGCGTCTCAGGATTTGGTTCCAGAAACGCTGGGGCATTTGAGCCGCAGTACCCGCTTCACTGTGCCAGCTGCTCGGGCGCTGTCCTGGCACACACTAAGGCCGGGCTAATGGGAAAACCCTGACCCCTGAAAGTTTGGGCAACGGTAACACATGTGAAAGTGGGAAAAGGATGAAGGCTAGACGAGCCATCTAGCAGGGGAGAAGGAGACTGCGCTGAAATCGGCACTCGTGTCCCCCTCTGGGTGTGAGAATTCACATTTCAGCTCTATAGCTGTGCCTGCCTTCACGAGGCGTCTGCCAGCTCGTGTGTGAAGTTTGTAGTGAGCAGCTCACCTGTTGCAGGTGTGTGTTGGCATGTGCGGAACTGGGAGGATCGGTAATAACCCCATCTTCCAATATGCGGTCTGCGGGAAGTCCTGCATGGTTTCCTGATGTGGCTGAACGTGATCCGTTAGGAGCCATCTTCCTGTCTTAAAGCTCAGTCTCTCCTGGGTTTGTGATGTTGAAAATGAGTGTGGACGGGGACTATGAGCCTGTCACAGATAAGGAAGCCAGGCTGCCGTGTCCTCCGACCTGAAGACCCCAGGCACTGACGCGAGCATATGGCTGTGGGTGATAATTCAGAAGCCGTTTACAGTGTGGGGACAGCCACTGAGCTCATGCAAATCAGTTCCAGCTGAAATCTGATGTTACTTCTCCCGGGGGTCCTTTGGGGCTTATCTGTGAGGCCATGTCAGGAGGCCTCTTACGACTTCAGTAGCATCTCAGCTGCTTTTGTTGGGCCCACATCAATCAGAGGCTGAAACCTGGCTAGTCCCCAGTCGGCTCCAAGACTCACACCCCACCCCACCCCGCCCCACCTGAGGGTTTCTGTAGCTCCAGGCAGCGCCCTCTCCTTTCTGTGAGAGAAGAATGTGAGAGAAGAACCTGCCTTCGTTCTCTTCTCCAAGTGAGTGTCTTCTCACCTAGCTGCCCTGAGGGATGGCCCGCAAGCTGTGAGGTGATTCTAGCTTCATAGGCCACATCGTCTTTCAGTCACAGACGCCCAGCAGCCCTGGCGTGGAGGAGACGCGGGCACCTTGGCTGGCAGAAGAGAGTGCACGTTCAAACGCTACAGCCTCCATTCCCCTCTTATGCCTTGGCTTCATAGTCTTAACAGCAGATTTCCTCAAGATACCGTGGGAAATATTGTGCTAAGTGAAATAGGTCGGTCTGAGAAAGACAAATATCACACGATCGCACTTATTTGTGGAATCCGATGGATAAAGTGAATTGACCGACAATGTAAGACCCAAAGCAGGGAGGCCTGGAACAGACTGACATACCTCGACGTAGGGCTGGGGAGACGAGAAGAGAGAAACCTAATAATTTATATACGACGAGAGGCCCAGTGTATAAAATTCGTGCATGGGTAGGGTCCCTAGGCCTGGCCAGCCTTCCTTCCCCTGGCTACCAGCCACGGGGCGGGGTCCTTTCTTCATTTTGAACCGCCCTCTGGTGGTCAGTGCACATCGTACAAGTGGTTGAACTCCTGGTCAGTCGAACTTCCAGGGAAACAATTTGCATATTAGTCTTTTATTATATAGAATGTGCATAGCCAATGCACACAGGCAATAGGGTAGTGAAGACCTGAGGTGGGGGGTGGGGAAGGGAAGGGAGAAGGGGGGTAAATGGGGAGGAAATGAGAGATATCTGTAATACTATCTGTAATACTATATATAAAAGCCTAAGCGACCATTACAACAGAATGACCAGTCGCTATGATGCACACTGACCACCAGGGGTCAGATGCTCAACGCAGGAGCTGCCCCCTGGTGGTCAGTGGGCTCCCATGGCCAATCTCCCATGGTCCCTCCCCCCAGCCGACTGACCCCGATCACCCTGATCGGAACTTCGCACAGCCCTCCTCCCTCCCCCTGCTGGCCAACCTCCCCCAGCCTCTCTCCCCAGCTGGCTGGCCCTGATTGCCCTGATCAGAACCTCCCATGGCCCCTTCTCCCCTGCCTGCCAACCTCCCACGGCCCTGATTGGGGCTGGGCTAGACTCCCCCCCCCCCTCAGCCCCCATTGCTGGCCAGGTTGAGGGACCCCACCGGTGCATACATTCATGCACTGGGCCTCTAGTCAACAATAAAAAAAGATACTATGGAGAAGACAAGACTTGGGGTAGGTGCTTGGGGAAGCAGCATCATCCCTTTGCTCTACCCTGCCTCTCTCATCCCTACCTTCATCCCCTCCAGCTACCAGATACCCACCGTGGAGGCACATCCTCCAGGCACATGGATTTTCCTTAATGCTGAATAATGCTCACCCTCATTCTGGGTTAAAATAAGCTCTCGCCTATTATACATATAATGTAGTTTTGTGCATTTTTAAGTCAACATACATGATCTAGAGGATTGTGGCACCCATGACAGACACCTGAGGCGGTGTCGTTGGCAGGTCCTGGTCGCTGCCTCAGAGCTGTGCGAGCCCATCATGGTGTCTCAGCCCCTTTGCGCCTCTGTCCTCCCTCTCCCTCCCAGCGCCAGCGCTGTCCTTTTCATCCTGTGTCAGAGCTCCTAGCATGTTCGGCCTCCATCCATCTGCCTTTCAGCTTCTGCCCTCTGTGTTCTGCTGATAGCCTTTGAACGCTACCACCCAGACTCCCCAGGCAGGGGGTCTGCTGTTCAATATGCCACCCAGGACACAGCCCTCCCCCACTGTCAGCCTCAGGTCCACACATCTGTGGCCAAGGAGACAGCCATGAAGTGCACAGCCTGACCCTTTAGAATGAAATCCTGGGGTCAGGGAGAGGAGGGAGCTTTTCTGAGTGTCGGAGCCAGGGCAGGGAAGCTCTGCCCCCACTGCACAGTCCTGCTACCATAACCTGGACTCCATTTAGCTCCCCCCCTTTCCCTTTCCAGGGGTCTTTTCTTTCATATTCTCTCTCTCTCTCTCTCTCTCTCTCTCTCTCTCTCTCTCTCTCTCTCTCTCTCTCTCTCCTCCTCTCCCTCTCTCCCTCTCTCCCTCCCTCTCTCCTCCCTCCCTCTTTATACCCCCCTTTCACCTGCCAACACAGGCTATGTGTCTCATCCTTGAATAGGTCCCAAGAGCCAAATGTATTTGTTCAACATGAAAACCAGGAGAGTTTGATGTGTTAAGAGAGACATAAGAGCCCTAAGAAGCTGCCTTGGTGGGGGGACCGGGAGGCTGGTCCAGGCACTGCTGTGAGTCTGGCCTTGGGAAGCAGGTAAACCAGGAATGGGGCCAGGTCAGCCTTCCTCCACAGGTGTGATCTTGGGTAATTTACTCAACCCCTCTGAGTTATTTCTCAAATAGAGACAAACGATTTGCAGGAATGGGTGCAGAATAAAAATACCAGTGGCTCCCAACACTATCAAATCCAAACTCCCTTTGGATAACAGATATTTTGGAATAACTCTTTACTTCCTGAAGTGAAATTTATAAATAATATTGCCTACCTGTCCACATACAGGGTCTGAATTCATAGACATCACATGTAGGGTGAGTCATTGCCAAGGGGCCAACTCCCAGGCTGTGTGTCTGAGTAGTACCCAGGGTAATACATATTTCATTAAGACTGATTTTTATTTTACGTTGTCTTTTGATTACAATTAACTCATTATATTGAGTTTTAATAACCTTATTCAAGCATGACTTACCTATCATAAAACTCACCCATTTTACATGTACAATTTAATGTTTAGTATATTTACAAAGTTGTGAAACCTGACCAATATCTAATTTTAAAACATTTCCATCAATAAAAAAGAAACCCTGCATCCATGAGCAGTCATTCCCCATTCTAATCCCAGCTCTAGGCAACCACACATCAACTTTCTGCCCAGAGAGTCTCTGTCTTCGGATGTTTCATGCAAATGGAATCAGAATATTTTTGGTCTTTCATGTCTGTTGTTTTTTCACTTATAATGTTTTTGAGGTTGTATCAATACTTTGTTGCTTTTTATTGTAAAACTAGAGGCCCAGTGCACAAGATTTGTGCACAGGTAAGGTCCCTAGGTGTGGCCGGCTATCAGTGCCAGTCAGGTTCCCTGTCTTCCTGCTTCCCCACCTCCTCCTTACCTCACTCCCTCAGCACCTGGGAGCTGGGCAGCTGCCCCACCCCCTGCTGCCACTGCTGGTCGCCATCTGCGGGGTGTTCAGGGAGTGATTAGGCCCCCACTCCACCACAGTTCTGCTCTTGTCAGGGCCCATTGGGGCCAGCAACACCTCCACTGCCTCCTGCTGCCAGCACCATGTCGCTGATGCCCTCCATGTTCTGCACCACCCTCTGGTGGTCAGCGCACATCATGGCAAGCAATCGCACTCCCAGTCTCCTGGTAGAATTCCCAAGGGGACTTTTTGTATATTCGCCTTTTATATATGTAGATAGTGTTCCATTGTGTGGACATACCACATTTTGTTTATTCGTTCATGAGTTATAAATAGCGATGCTATGAGTACTTGTATGTGTCTTTTGCAAGGGTTTAAGCATTACATGGGTAAGAAGGTAATACTGTTTATTATTTTCAGGAGTGCCATGAGTGTCTTTCAAGGAGTAGAAGTCTCGCCCAGCCTGTGTGGCTCACTGGTTGGGTTTCGACCCATGCACCAAGAGGTCCCTGGTTTGATTCCCAGTCAGGTCACATGCCCAGGTTGTGGGCTCGATCCCCAGTAGGGGGCATGCAGGAGGCAGCTGAGCAAATGATGTTTCTCTCTTCTTATTGATGTTTCTCTCTCTCTCTCCCTCTCCCTTCCTCTTTCTCTAAAAATCAATAAAAACATGTTTTTGTAAAAAAGAGTGGAACTCTCTTAGGAAAGTTCTGAGCTGAAAAACATACAATTTTCCTTTAATTTACACAGAAATCACACTTTTGAAAAAAGTCAATATGCATTTGGACGGAGTACCAAATGCTCCTGTTTATGAGCTAAATAGAATTAGATTCCAGAATCTGAAAATAATCAACACATCTATATCAACACAACAGGATATTAAAGGCTCTTGAAACTTGATTCCATTATTCCCCACATGGGATTGGCCTTCACATTTAGGACTTTGGGGATCCCAGCTTCTCTCCATCTCTGCAGCCCCACCAGAGCCCCGTCATCATGGAAACACAATCCCCATAGGTTTCCAGAATGTCCTCCCCTCCTCCCAGCTGGTGCCACTCCATGAAATTGCACGGATGGAATCCACAAGGGTGAGCTCTATGGGCTGGCTGTAATGTTCCCATCATCCTGCTCACATCTTGCACTCTCCTTCCTTTCATCCTGACAGCATCCCATGCAGGCGGCCTGGCTGAGAGAGAGGAGCTAAGTGTCGCTATCACGGTTTGTAGGAGGAGGGGCTGCTGTGACCAGGGATATCCTCTGCATCGTTTCCAAGGATGTGTGTAAAACAGGTCAAAGGAAACCCAGAAATGGTGGCAGAGAAGGAACAGGAGGAAAGGAGGGGGGGGGGGGGGGACTGAGTAAATAAAGCAGCCTTGCCTCCCTCAGGCTGGTTGGTTCCTGTGCAAAATCAGAGCTGTTTCCTCAAATTCACTCTGAAGATTAATTACGGAGCCTGAGCGAAGAACTTGGATGAGGCAAACCCACCGCTGTGCTCGTTCCTCTCCCTCTTGGGGAGATTCCTGCTCTATAATCATTTTTTCCTGCAGATGGTCTGTTTTGATGCGAAAGCGCCTTTGTTCCCCATGGTGACTGTGTACTTCCCTCGAACACAGGATTCCAGGGGAAAGCTGCCTACTATGTTTTATGGCCCTCTCTGTTTTCGTATCTTAGAAGCCTGTCCAAATACCTGGGCTGTGGTCATCATCAGCCGTTTGATATTTAAAACAGAGGGCAGGGCAGGGGTGAGTGTTGATAGATGGCAAGGCTGAGCCAGGGAATTCAGCCCCCATTTCCTTCAGCTCTGCATCCCGCCTCTGGGCTGTCCCTCTGGAGTGTGCTTTCACAGGAAGCTCATTTTGTTTTTTGTCTTGTTTTGTTTTGTTTTGTTTTGTTTTGTGTTTTTATAGTTTTGTTTCAAAACATGCAACTGAAAACCGGGAGTTACTGAGTAAGTTAGAGGTGATCACCCACTAGGAAATGTTATTATTCAGAATCAAGGTAATATCCTTGACCTAGTCGAAGCTTGCCAGCTTCTGGACTGGCCTGCATGGCTTCTGCAGGGTGTGTTAGTAGGTCTCACAGTAGCAGGGTGACTAACGCCCCTAGTTAGCCAGGGACAGAGAGGTCACTGGGATGCATGCTTTTCAAAGGGAAAACCCGGACAGTGCTGGGCAAACAGGCCACCCTCTCAGTGATGGCAGCGGGCGCGAGCACCCTGGCACTTTTGTCACTTCAGAGGGCACTGCCTCGTTGACCATGCACTCACTCTGTTCCACTTCTGTGGGCACTTTCTTGGGCAGAAGTCAGCCTGGCTTGTACTCATGGGCCACGCCTCACAGCCCGGTTCTGCGCATGCTTCCTTTCAGCATCCCTCTCCAGCCTGGTGGTGTTCAAGGGCTGCTGATTGCCTCCGCCATCACCTCTGATGGTCCTTTCTCTAGTGCATGTGCAGTGAGCAATGCGGCTCTGCGGTAGGCAGCGAGGGGTCATCTCCTTCCCCTTCAAGGCTGCCAGGTGACCTCCAGCTGCACCGTGATGAAACGAACCTTCAGCTTCCCACCCTCAGACGTGTCCCAGGGCGCCTGGTTTAAGATCTGTCTAATTTTGTGTAATTATATTCAATTGCGCACTCAATCTCTGATCACTGTCTAACGAGCTGTTATTTTCATGGGTAACGGAGAATGGGTTCAGGAAGGCAGCGATGTGAGGGGGTAAACAGGGCAGTGACTGCGTGGAGGAACTGGAGGTAAACAGCTCGGCTTCCTCTGGGCGGGGTTGGGGCACATGGCGTGATGCTGAGAGGATGGAGGGGAGCTTGCGATTCCTGATGCTTCGGGAGCTGAGCACACCTCTCCCCCAGAAGCCAGGATGTGGGCCAAGTCAGTAACACGGACACATGAGATGGCTAGGTTTGTTCCGTCTTTTAAAAAGTCAGCAAAGGCCCTCTGTTTTTTTTTTTTAATTGGAAGATTTTATATTTTTAGTGTTTTAGGTTCACAGCTAAATTGAGGAGAAGACACGGATTTCCCATGCACCTCCTGACCCCACAGGCACAGCCTCCCATGCTATCAACTTCCTCCATTAGACAGTACATTGGTTACAACTGACGGCCTACATTGCCGTGTCATTATCACTCAGAGTCCATCGCCGATATCAGGGGTCATTCTCGGTGTTGTGCATTACGGGATTGGAGAAATGTACAGTGACCTGTATCCATCATTACAGGGTAATACTCGGCGATCTCACTGCCCTAACAAGCCTCTGTGCTCTGCCTGTTTATCCCTCCCTCCCCTCGTAATCCCGGGCAGCCCTGATCCTTGTACTGTCTTCATAGTTTTTCCTTTTCCACGGAAATCATACAGTATTCCGTCTTCTCAGGCTGGCTTCTTTCGTGTAATAATATACATTCAGGTTTCCTTGACATCTGTCCATGGCTTGATAGCTCATTTCTTTTTATCACTAAACTAGGGGCCCGGTGCACAAAAATTTGTGCACTCGGGGTGGAGGGAGTCCCTCAGCCCGGCCTGTGCCCTCTCACAGTCTGGGACCCCTCAGTGAATGTCCTATGATGGCCCCAGTCTGCCAGGCGCCTTGTGTGTGTGTGTGTATGTGTGTGTGTCATCACTGGGGACCTGCCCCCAGCCGCATCTGAGGCTCGGAGCAGTCCTCCTGTGTGTGTCTACCTGCTGGGGACCTGCCCCTGGCACACCGTCAAGGCTTGGAGCAGGCACTCCCTCTATGTTGATCTCTCAGACTCTTGCCCTCCCCTGCATGTTGTTCTCTTTTTTGAGCGTGGCCAGGGCTGGGTGCTGCCTGCCTCCCAAGCTTGCCTACTGCCCATCTTCCTCCAGCCACCAGAAAGCAGGGAAAACCCCGCCTCATGGTCAGGCCAGCCTTTTCCTGCTCCCTGATCCTTGGAAGGGACCTGGGAAGCCGCCAAG
>PVJC01033658.1:0-19252 GCA_004026665.1 Murina feae
AGAGGCGGGGCGAAGGCGCTGCTGCCCGCGCCCAGCATGGGGATGCCGAAGGCGGCAGGTGCGTCGTAGGCGGCGGAGGGGCGCGGCGAGGGCCCGCGCTCCGGGAAGAAAGCCTGGGACCCCTCGGCCAGGGGGCTGCCGCGGGGGGAGCTGGCGCGGGCCAGTAAGTCGAAGGGCGTCGGGGTGCCCTGCTGGCGGAGCGGGCCCGAGCCCGGCCGCGGGGAAGGCGCACGGCCCAGGGAGCCGCCAGCGCCCTCGTAGGCACGGGGCCTGGGCGAGGGCGCGCGGTCCAGGCTGCTGTAGGCGTCCGGCTGCAGGTAGATGGAGGTGCGCGGTGACGACGGCCGGCCCTTAGGGGACAGCGAGCTGTAGGGGAGCAGAGCCGGGGCGCTCTCCGAGCGTCCAAACGGGGTGTCTGCGCCGTCGCCGGGCGCCTTCCGGGAGGACCCGCGGCTGCCGAAGGGCTCTGGAACCGGGCTGGAGCTGTACCGGGGCAGCTGGGGAGACACCGGGACATCGAGGAGTCAAAGGAGACATGACTACAGGCCTGGGAGGAGGTCGAAAGGGAGCATGGAGCATGCACCCGAGGAGGACGGGCCGGGGCTGCAGATGCAGGCACAGCGAGCGCAGTGAGCGCGCGGGGAGAGCTGGCCATCGGCGCAGGCGGGTCCGTGCAGCGCTTCTGAGCTACTTGGAAAAAGGCCCCTTTCCTCCCGAGGGTGCTGGGAGGTGTCCGCTCCCACTGTCCCCTCTAAAGCGCCCTTTAAGAGCCCCCAGCCCGCACGCCCCCACCAAGCAGCCTGAACTCGGGCGGAAAGAGCTGGCTTGGGGGGTACGGAGCGGGGGGACCAGGCGGGCGGGCTCACCCTCGCGGGGACGCCAGCCTGAGAGCCGGGAGGCGTCGGCGAGTCTGACCACAGCGACTCCAGCTGCTTGGTTAGTTCGTCCACCTTGGCCGCCGCCGTGTCCAGCTCCATCTGCTTCAGGTCCATGTGCTTCATGGCCAGAGCTGGGCGGGCGGGAGTGGCGGTGAGGACCGGGACCCCCGCGCAGGGGCCCGGCTCCGCCCCCGGGACCCGCCCCCTTCCCCAGCTCACACTGGAAGTTCAGGTCCAGAAGGTCCCCCGAGCTCTGGAATGCCTCGCTGTCCATGGTGCCGGCCGGAGCAGGGCGCCTGCGTTGGGGGAAGCGGGGAAGGTTCTCAGATACCGCCCGTCGCAACTGCGCGTCCCCCCGCACCCCCTAGCTGGGGCCGTGAGGATCGTCCCTCCACTATGCCCCTCCCCTCCCCTGTCCCCTTTCCCCCTAGGAAATGCCAACTCCTTCCAACGCCCCTGGAAGGCGCAGGACAATGAACATTATGTGACTCTTCATCCATCTCTCCATTTCAGCCCTAATAAGATCTGAATAATTCCTTCAACAATTGATCCGTCGATCACCTACTATGAGCCAGGCAATATAGTGAACAGAGGATGCAATAAAATAGCTGCGTATCTGAGTTCGTACTCAGCATTGTCCTGATGCGCCCAGGTTGTGAGTTCCATCCATGTCAGGACACATACGAGAGTCCACTGCTGAACGCATGAATGAGTGAAACAACAAACCAATGTTTCTCTCTCTCTCTCTCTCTCTCTCTCTCTCTCTCAAAATCATTAATAATAATAATAAAGAACAACAACGAAAATAATAACTATTGATTACTGAATGCCTACTAGGGACCAGGAGACAGTATGCTAGATGCTGAAGATATTTAAAAAAAAATTTTTTTTAAATATATTTTTATTGATTTCAGAAAGGAAGGGAGAGGGAGAGAGATAGAAACATCAATGATGAGGGAGAATCATGGATTGGCTGCCTCCTGCACGCCCCCTACTGGGGATCGAGCCCATAACCCAGGCATGTGCCCTTGACCAGAATAGACCCTGGGACCCTTCAGTCTGCAGGCTGATGCTCTATCCACTGAGCCAAACCAACTAGGGCTATTTTTAAATTTTTTTTTAATGTATTGATTTGAGAGAGGGAGAGAAAATCTACTTGTTGCTCCAGCCAACCACTGGTTGATTCTTGTATGTGCCCTGTCTGGGGACCAAACCCTCAACCTTGGGTTATGCTGGCCCCAACCAGGTAGCTCAGCTGGTGAGAGCATCGTCCCCATATGCCAAGGTTGAGGGTTCGCTCCCCAGTCAGGGCGCATACAAGAACCAACCAGTGAATGCATAAATAAGTGGAACAACAAATCAGTGTTTCTCTCTCTCTTCCTCTCTCAGTTTGAAGTCAAACAATAATGATAATTGTGCTGCCTACTGTGTGCCAGGACTTGTGCTCGTGGCGTGGTATAATCAAATGAAACAGTCGTTTATTGAGGAGCTGCTGCCTCCTAGAATTTTGCCAACTGCTTTGCACCCAATACCTCATTCGACTGTCAAATCAGCAGAGCAGGCAAGAAAGTGGTGACCTTTGTTCAAGGTCACCCTGCAAGAAGTCCAAAGTACTAGGTTTCACATCTGGATCTACCTCGTTATTTTGGGCCCCAGACGTCAGCTTCATCTCCTCAGAGTCCCCACCCAGAGGAGACCTAGCTCATAGGGACCCAGTGTCAACAGGAAGACCAGGAAAGGGGCGAGGGAGGGTGCCGGGCTGCTGTGGTCATTAGCCCAGTGGATGGGAGCCAGGCCACCAGGAACCGGTCAGGCCAGCACTATCTCCATCGCACAGCAGCCGCCGCCCCGCCCACCAGCTCTGCCACTTCCTCAGGCTTCACCAACAGCTTAGCTCAGCGTGGGCAGCAGGCGGGCTGGGGCATGCCAGCCCGGCCTCCATCTGAAAAGCCTCAGGACAGAACCTGCTGGAGGTGGTGGCTCGTTTGGGTGTGCTGGGAGCGTATAACCTTTCCAAACGAGTCCCCTCCACTCTTTGGGCCTCGGTTTCCCCAGTAATGAAGCGAGGAGGCAAATCAGCTATGCTGAGGGTCCTCTTAGTCCCTCAGAGGCCTAGATTCTGAACCTGTAGGGACCTTGAGATTGTCCCCAGAGCCCCAAACCCTCAGCTCCAGCCTCTTTTGTTCCCAAGTTGTAAGTCCAAGATGCTATCTTTGGAACATTCTAGAATTCTCCTATTTGGCTATCCCAGGACCCCAGGGTCCTAAGCACCTACGTGACTGTATGGTCTAGTGCAGGGTCCTAATCGGGTGGCTCTGCTTGTCCCACCCGGACAAGAGTGCCTCGGTTTCCTGATCTGTAAGGTGAGGAGAAACAGCAGTCTGCCTCGGAGGCCTGTAGTGATGATCCAACCGGCCAGAAGGCGCATGAGGAATCAAGGCTCTGAGAATTGAGGCCCCCGGCAGCAGAGACTACAGGAGTCAAAATTAGTGTTTTAGACTCTTAGATACACAGGAAACACCCTGTGTCTGTTAACATATAAAAACCGAACAATTCCATGCAGCCTCCTGTGCCAGCATTTTGGCAGCGAGCGGTTCTTCTGGGGATTTCGTGATTTCCAAGTTTCTAAGACGCTCAGATCCCACGCTGACACCCTCCGGCTCAGAGGAAATGCCGACGCTGGGCGTGGGGGGCCGAGCCGGGGCTGGTGCGGGCGGAGGGAGCGTCGGGACCGCCAGGGGGCGCTGCGGGTCACGCCCGACCCCAGCCCAGCAGGCGGACAGCACCTGAGCTCAGTCCCGGGGAATGCGCGGGCGCGGGTCTGGGCAGGTGCAGAAGCTCCCGGGGCAGAGGAGCGGGGCCGGGCGGGGCGTGAGGGCGGCGCCTCTGCTCCCAGGCCCTAGCCCTTCACCCCCAGGGACTCTCCAACCCAAGCTCCCGCTTCTCCCCTACTCCCTACTCCTAGCACTCTTTTCCAGGCCTCTGCGCTCCAACCAGGTTCTCCGGGTTAAGAATCCGGGCAGGAGGAGGGGGTGCGGGGTGGGGTCGTTCCAGAGGACTCATCCTCGGTAGGAACCGTGTCCGAGCGCTGGCTGGCCTGGGAATACCCAGGTTGTAATCCTACAGTTT
Source organism: Murina feae (assembly GCA_004026665.1). Lineage (NCBI taxonomy): Eukaryota > Metazoa > Chordata > Mammalia > Chiroptera > Vespertilionidae > Murina > Murina feae. The sequence goes on from PVJC01033658.1 coordinate 4,008, forward strand.
TGTGTGGACAGACTGACGCTGGGAGAAGCCCCACTCTCTCTAGGACTGGGTTACCCCCCTCTGGGGACAGCTGGGGTCTGGGCTAGGACCTTCCCCTCTCTACACCTCTTCCTGGGACTAGTTATTTAGCTTCTCTGGGTCTCAGTTTTCTCGTGTGTATAATGGGCCGATTACAACCTTCAAATTACGGGAGTGTGAGGTTTGAGTGACATAACTTACGTGTTTAAAACGGCGTTTAGAACAGTGCAGGGCGCCAAATAAAGTTCACACATGTAGGATTCTTAATTACGGTCTTCCTTTGCTTAGCACTAAGCTATCACAGGGTCTGGCACAGAGTGAGGGCTCAATACCCAAAGTAATGTCCCCCCCCCCCCCAACAGAGCCCTTTCAACGCTTTCTGAGATTCTAAAAGCCTCTGGAGTCTTCACTTCCTGAGCCCTGGGCTCTCCATGTACATTCCTGAGTTCTGGCCAGGGGTCATCACACTAACCGAAGCTCAGGGGCCGGAGGAGCCTGGAAGGTCCCGGAGAGAACGTGGCAGAAGCCCAGGGTGTAGGCTGTGCCTGTGCTCCAGCCTGCCGCCCCACTGGCGCAGGGAGAAGTCATTCACTCCCTGGGGTGGGGTCAGCAATCCTCATTGGAAGTGACACCTTGGACCAGTTGCCGGAGACAATGGTCTGGTCTACCTGCCAACCCTGCGCCTGGCACGCCGTGCGCTCTCCTGGCAGCCATGGTCGTTACTTTTAATGTCATCACAGGCTGTTACCAAATGCCCTTCAAGCCCAAACGTTTAGGACGCGCCTCCCGCTCCCATCAGAGCCCCTGGCCTCCCCACCCCCTTGTTTAATCCTTTCCCATGACACTTTCGGGTGGAGAGAAGGAGACAGACAGAGGGAGGTGCGGGGCCCTGCCCTCCCCCCGCTTCCCGGACTGACACACACCTCCAGAATTAGCCTCCATCCCTCCCTTATCTCCCACGCTTCCTCAGGTCAGACAGAGGGGGTGGAGGCGACATTTCTCACCTCAGGGTCAGGGCCAGGAGCCCGAGGAGGGGAAAGGTTCGTCAGAAAACCTAGTGGGAGCGGATGGAGTCCTGCACCCCAGGGAGCTGCAGAGGGAGGGGGGATGCCCACTCTTGGTTTCCCCTCCCACTCTGACCCCTGAGCTTGGTTTACCCCCATCCTCTCTGTGTGACGACTGCGTGGTGCTCAGCTCTGCGAGCCCCCCCAACCCCAGTCCAACCCCACCTGCTGGAATTCCGCCCTCTGCAAACCCCAGTGGTTTCCCACCTCCATGGGGCAATCGGAGGCACCACACCCGCGCCAGGGGGCGCCCTTGGGCGGAGGTCCCTTCTCTGGTTAGGCAGGTCTGACGCCTCGGTTAATGACATGTTGGGGAGCGCGCAGCGGCACAGGGGAGTCTGGAGAGCTGCCCCAGCCCCCACCCCAGAGCCGGGAGGTTTGGGGAGCGCCACACAGCCTCCAGAGGGACCCCGGGCATTTCAGGAACCCGGGTTCCACTAGCCGCTCCCCACCCTCACTCTTCGCGGAGACCTACGGGCTCGGTGGAGAAGGCAGCAGGAGCGGGGCAGGATGGCCTCCCATCCCCAGCCGTCCTGATCCCCCCATTTCTGCCCCGGATTCAGGCACCCCCTTCCCCAATCCTCCTCAAGAACTCGGGGTTCCGAGAGCCCCCAGCCCGAGGGACTCAGGAATCCCAGCTCCAACGCATCCCCCGGACCAAAGCGTCCGAGTCCTCCATTCCCAGAACGCAGCCCCCCCGACCCCCTCGCCTTCTGCCCAGCAAACCAAGGACCCAAGTTCCCTCCTTCCACGGACCCTGCGTCTGCGCGCCCCAACTCCGCGCCGGGACCCGCCGTCCGGTTCCCCTCCCGGTCCTCCCGCGGCCGCGGGGTCCACTCCTCCGGAGCCGCCGGTCCCGGGGGAGGCGGAACTCACGGATCAGGGCCCGATCCCGGCACCAGGGGTCTTCCTCCGGCTTCGGCTCCGGCGGCGGGGAGCGGAGGACGGGGCGGGGCGGGCTCCGGGAACAGGTTGGACAACGTGACTCCGGCCGGAGGGAGGCGGGTCCCGGAGCGGGGCGGGGGGAGCCGGGGTCGCCGCGAGCACCTTGGGACTTGTAGTCCCGGAGGAGCCGGGCGCGGACGGAGCCGTTCCCCCGCAGAGGCATCCGAAGTCCATTTCACAGACAGGAAGGGCGAGGCGCAGCAGCCGAGACAGACCTGGCCGCGGAGAGAGCCCAGGCGGCTCCGTGCCGGCGGCTGCGGAAGGCGGGTCCCAAATGCCTGCCCCACCCCGGCAGGCTGTTTCCCCTCCTGGAACGACTAGGGCACGGCCAAGGGGGAGAAGGGCGCAGACTGGGGAGACCCGCGCCCCATCCCCAGGGCGAGAGGAGGCCTCCCTGTGAGCGCCCCCTCGCGTTCCCGAGCCTCCGTCTCCCCGTCCGTCGGTCAAAAAAAGGCGGAGTGGGTCTCGTTAGATGTCCCAGCCGCGGCGCCCAGGCTGGGACTAGGGTCCCGGGCGGCGTCCACAGCCGAGCTGGGCGCTCCCCCGCCCGGGGTCCCCTGGGAATTGTAGTCCCGGAGCCCGCGGGGGGCGACGCCCCGGTGTCTCGCCCCTGCGTGGGAACTGCCTGCGGACCCCGGCGGAGGGGACGCGTCCGCTGACCCTCCCTCGGCCCTGGGAGCCGCTCGCTGCCTGGGAAGGGGGCACCCCAACTCGGGAGCGGGATCCGACATCGCGGCGGAGGGGGCGGGAAGCGGCGCTGACACACCGGCTAGGAATGCAGTTGGGTCACCCGGGCCAGCCGCTGTCTCGCAGCTCTGCCCGCCGCCCCACGGGATGCCGTCGCTGTCGGGGGTGGGGGGGCGTGGACGCGCCCCCAAATCTGGGCCCACGTGTGGCTGTTTACAGGCGCCCCGGGCCTGGGGAGGAGCCCTGGGCTTCTCCCTCTCCTGTCCCCACCGCCTTCGGGAATGTGCTCCACGCGAGATTCAGTCCTCCCGGGCAGCCACCTGCCTCGCTGGACCCCAGGCGCTACCTCTCAGTCCGCACGGCCCCACGCGAGTCTGGAGGCTCCGCCCCCCACGTTTCCCGCTCCCCTGAGGTCCAGAAGCCCCGCCCCTGGCTGGTAATTCACGCCCTCGAGAGGATTTGTCCCCTTCCCTCCACCTCCCCACCCTCCCACTCGAGTTCTCAACTCCCGAGACATCTGGGCCTCCCTAGAAGGGACTGCGACGCTGAAGCACTGCCATGCCAGCCAAGGCTCTTACCTGTCTCTTTAAGGATCGGACCAACCGGTCCTCCTGTCTCTTTAAGAGTTAGGGCCCATCGGTGTGGCTGCCCCTTTAAGGCGACGTTGGAGCAAACAACGTCCGAGAGGCTAAGGGGGCGCCGCCGGGCCCGGTGCGGCTCTACCTCCCGCCGGGCATCGAGTCAGCTGCTGCTGGGAGCAGATTCGCAGGAAAAGCGATCTTGCTTGGTTGTCTGCCCCGCACACATGGAGAGCTCCCGCAGTTCTGCTCACACAGCGAGCGGGCTCCCAGCGTGCGGCACCCCCGCACCCGCACCCTTTGGGCGCTGCCGAGCCGGGCCCCGCCCCTGCGGCTCCACGTGGTCGGCGGCGGGGCCGGGGCGGCTTAGCTGCGGGGCGGCGGGAGCGGCGGGTGCCGGGATGGCGGCGGTCCCGTCCGGAGGTGAGCTGCAGCAGGGCGGGCCGACGGGGCGCGGGGCGCCTGGACGGGAAAAGGGACATCGCCCGGAACAGGAGCCGCGAAAAGCATGCCCCGTGGAGGCGGGGGCGGGGGCGCTGGAGGGAGCTCGTCCGGAGAGGGGATGTCTTGGGAGGACTGCCAGCGTAGAAAGGGCCCCCCAGGATTTGGATCAGTGGGGATGAAGGGTCCGCGTGGAACCGACCGCTGGAGAGACCGGGTGAGGGCCTTTGGGATGCTCAGGAGGTTGGGACCGGGGCGAAAGGCGCCCCAGAGGGTTGGACTGCAGCAAAGTGTCAGCAGACCCCGTTTCCCCTCCTGCAGGTGCTGCTCGGTTCTCTTGTCCCCCCAACTTTACCGCGACGTCCCCATCCTCAGAGTCCACTCGTTTCTCCTTGGAGGCGCTGACGGGCCCGGATGCGGAACTGTGGCTTATCCAGGCCCCTGTAGACTTCGCCCCAGACTGGTGAGTGGTCCCAGCCACCTCCCTGGAATACTCGCCACTCCGGGGGATGCACTTGGGGGAATCTAGAGGGGCTTGCGCTAGGGAACCTAGAAATGCAGCTTCCCAGCTCCTGTCCCCTGTGCCACCAACAGAATCTGACCCCCTTCTGCCCTCCCCCTTTCTCCTTTCAGCCTCAATGGGCGGCTGGTGCCTCTCTCTGGCTCCCACACGGTGAAGGGCAAGGTGGCAGGCAAGCGGCACCGCTTTCGGGTCCTCAGCAGCACCGGCCTCCAAGCTGGAGAAGCAACCCTGCTGGCCCCCTCGGCAGAGGCAGAAGGCGGACTCACCTGTGCGCCAGCCCCCAAGGGCAGCCTAAGGATCTTAGAGGGTCCCCAAGAATCCTTATCCGGGATCCCGCTACAACCCATTCCCACCAGCCCCCCACCACAGATCCCCCCTGGCCTGAGGCCCCGGTTCTGCGCCTTTGGAGGCAGCCCACCAGTCACAGGGCCTGGGTCAGCCTTGGCACAGAGGTCCGAGGCCTCAGGGAAGAGGAGGAAGAAGAGGCCTGTGTCTGAGGCCTGCATCCCCCAGGAGGCAGTGAATGGGCACAGGGCCCTGGAGGTGGACACAGCTTTGGGGTCCGCGGAGATGGACGTGGGGAAGAAGAAAAAGCAGCGTCCCAACCAACTGGAGGCGATGAAGCCGGAGCCCAGGGCTGAGGGGTTGGAACCGCTGGGAGTGCTGTTCCCACCCACCGGCAAGAAGAAGAAAAAGAAGGCTAGAGAGACAGACATGGGGGTGCTGGGGCCAGAAGAAAAGACTGTGGAGCCGGAACTCGTGGTTAAAACCGAGCCTCTGCAAGAGACAGTCCTGTCCCCCAAGAAGAGGAAGAGACACAAGGGGACAGAAGGGACGGAGGCTGTGGAGGGGCCGAGAGCTGAGGTTCAGCTGCAGGTGGAGGAGGAAGCCATCCCACTGCTGTCCTCGAAGAAGAAGAAGAAGGGGAAGGGGCACAGGGAGCTGGGGGAGCCAGGGACTGAGGCTGCGGAGCTCCCAGGGGAGAGGCTGGAGCCTGCACTGCCACGTGGTGAAGCCGAGCCACAGGCGGAGGCAGCCCTGGCGTCCACCAAGAAGAGGAAGAAAAAGGAAAAACGGCAAAGCCCGATGGTGGAGCCCGAGACAGAGGTGGTGGAGCCCCAGGAGGAGGTGACGGCGCCCGCGCTGCCAGGTGGCCCGGAGCCTCAGGCAGCTCTAGCATCCGCCAAGAAGAAGAAGAAAAGAGGGCAGAGAGTGACAGAGCCAGGGACTGAGGCGACAGACCCACAAGGTGAGATGACGGAGCCTGAGGCCGGGGCAGAGGCAGCGTCCACCAAGAAGAGGAGGAAGCGGGGCCAGGAAAGTGCGGTGCCAGAGCCGCCGCCGAGTCCAGCGTCCGGGGAGGTGGCTCCCACGAGACGGGAGAAGAGAAAGAAGAAGCTGCAGGAGGACCCTGCATAGCCTCCCGCAGGGCGACGGATGGCCGCTGAGAACAGCGGAGGCGGCCGCGGGAGCAGAGAAGAACCCTTCCGGCGGCTGCAGCACGCGAGCAGGAGCCTGGTGGGGAATGCTTTATTGTTACACAGGGGCCTCGGGGCACTGCGGTCACCGGGGCACTTTCACGAAGGGCTCGTGGAGGACATCGAACAGCCTTCGGGCCTGGTGGGGGGGGAGAGAAAGGAGCCAGTCATTAAATGAGCCAATTGTCCGGTCTGTCCATCTGGTCCTTTGTCTCCCAGGCTGGCTGTGTGAGGTTGGGCTGCTACCCACCCTCTCTGGGCCTCAGTTTTCCCCATAGGAGAGGCACTGTGAGACTTCTGAAACCTTAGAACTTCAGGATCTGGGGTCCCATCTATATGGGGCCCCTCCTGCCCTTGACCCCCGAGCCTGTTCCCAGATCTCTTACCTTCTGGGGCCCCAGGCCCGGGCACAAGGCCAGGTCTTCCCTCGATGCGGCTATGAGCTGCTCCAGAGACTGAGGAGGGCGGGAGGGAAGGGTCAGGGGAGACGAGCATAAAACTCTGCCCTGTCCCAGCTGATCAGCGACCTAAGACCTTCCTGGAAGGAGGGGAGGGCTTGTGGGGGGGCAGGGAAGGCAGGAAGCGGGGTGGGGGGGTATTAGGGAAACAGTAGGGGGCTCCTCGAAAAGGCACGGGTAGAAATGCCTTCCTTACCCCAAAAGTGGTCAGGAGGGTCTGGCTGTCTGTCTTGTTGACTGACTTCACAGTGGTCAGACATTCAGTCACCTGGAAGGAGGAGGCAGAAATACGTTGGGAGAAGAAAGCAGGACTGAGCCCATGAGGGCAGTGCTGTTACTACTGTGTCCCCAGACTGCCTTGCATGCAGGTGCTGCTTAATAAATGCCTTTTTTTTTTTTTTTTTAACTAATAAAGAGATCATCTTAGAGTGATCCCGAAATAGCTGAAAGGGTGTCAGTCATGCGACGAGAAGATAAATGCCACCTGTTTATCTTGAGTTCGTTCTGCCCAGGGGACGACTAGGCTCTGAAGTTGGAGCTGTGTTCAAGCCAGGCCCCACTGCTCTCGCCCTGTGCGATCCTGGCAAAGGAGCTAATCTCAGGCGCATTGCCCACCATTACCCTGTCACTAGAAGTCCCGTGCATGACATTTGTGCACTGGAGGAGGGGGGTGTTGTCCCTCAGCCTGCCCTGTGCTCTGTTACAGCCTGGAGCCCTTGCGGAGGCAACCACACCTGCGCTCGCCAGCTGTGAGCCTAGCTTCTGGCTGAGCTGCCCTCCCCCATGGGGGCGCACTGACCACCAGGGGGCAGCTCCTGTGTTGAGCATTTGCCCCCTGGTAGTCAGTGCGCCTGTTCAGCTGACTTGCATATTACCCTTGGATTATATAGGATTATATAGGATTGGAGCCCACATTCAATCATCTGTTCAGTGGGTAGTCCCTGAGTACCCACTGAGAGCTGGCTGGTGCCGGGGACACAGCAGGGACCAAGACAGCCCAGCTTCTGCCTTTGGGGCTCCCAGTACAGAGTGGGAGACAAATTAGTTCCAGACTGGTGCTTCAAATGGGCTGGGATGGGGGGTCCAGGGGGAGCACCTGGCCTAGCCTGGGGATCAGGGAGGGCTTCCTGGAAAGGGGAGCAACAGAGCTCTTGTGTGAAAGATGGGATACTCATAGCAGCTGGTAGGCCTGGGAGAAGGGACAGAATGCGAGGGTAGAGCATGGCAAGAAAGCCAGGTTTGCCCTGAGGGCACTGGGGAGCCACAGGGCGGGTTAGAAGGACCCCGTTAGCTGCTGTTCAGGTGGGAGAGAGGAGACTGCAGTGGAGGGTGGGGTTGGGGAGGAGAGGCATGACTGGCGATCGGAAATGAAGCTCAGACAGCCAGCAAGGTGCTGGGGGAGGGCCAGGCAGGGGGTGCCGTGCCTCACCCGGGAGACGAAGTCCTGCTCCAGCTTCTCCATCAGGAGGTCTGCTGGCTTCTGCTCGTAGGCCTTGTATGTCTCCAGGTACCGCCCGGCCTCCTCAGGGCTGGGGGGAGAGGACATTCGGGTCAGCAGGGTGAGGAGGGGTCACGCCTTACACTCACTTCATTATGGCAATAGTAATTGCTGATGCTCAAAACTTCAAACTCTCATGTATAGGAGAATGAACAGCCTCGCCTGTGTGGCTCAGTGGATAGAGCGTCGGCCTGCGGACTGAAGGGTCCCAGGTTTGATTCTGGTCAAGGGCACGTGCCAGGGTTGCTGCCCAGGTTGCGGCTCCATCCCCAGTAGGGGGCGTGCAGGAGGCAGCCCATCCATGATTCTCATCGCTGATGTTTCTATCGCTCTCTTCCTCCCTCTCTGAAGTCAATAAAAAAAAAATATTTTTTAAAAAAGAAAGATGAACATTCTCAACCTCCTCTAAATGCCCTCTGGGTATTTCACACACTTTTCCTGGCGAAAGACCAGAGCTTGGGACACTGACCAGTTGGGTTCAGGGCTCACTTCCCACATGAATGACTCTGGGCCTCAGTCTCTTCATCCGTCAAGTGGGCTGGCGAGTCACCGCTCTGTCAGCGCCTGGCATGGAAGCCTGTTCATGAACTGCCAGCTACTCACGAAGGGACACCAGCTCCAGGCTTGAGAGCAGAACCAGAACTCTATTTCCCCAGCCAGGAAGACAACCTCGTGAGCATTCAGCTTCCCACCACCAAGAAAAGCAGCTTCGGAAAGGGTTCCTGTAAAGCCCACCTTCTCCTTGGCTGGGTAGCTAGTTGGTTAGAGTATCTTCCTGATTTGCAAAGGTTGTGGGTTCGATCCCCACACAGAGCACATATAAGGAGCAACCAATGCATGCGTAAACAAGTGAAACAACAAATCGATGTTTCCTTCTCCCCCCCTTCCTCTCTATAAAATCAATCAATCCATACATTAAACAAAATAAAGCCCACCTTCAAAAGAAAAGCTGAGTCCTGACTGCTGAATCCTTTATAGGAATGAACATGATTTAAAAATCACCATTAATTTTGACATTAGGCCCAGTTTCTTTGACATGTAATTAACTGTTTCAAACAGTGGAAACGGCTAAATCATAAAAAGGGTCTATATGTGCTGGCCTTTTCCCTCTGGAAACTGAGACTCACGAACTGAGTCGAAGTAAATAAAGCATTTGTCTTGCATTTTCTTAGCTTCCAAAATCCAGCTAGTAAAAATGTTTGTTGATTAAATGTTGATTATGTGTTTTTAGTGCATTCTTGAAAGAAACATTCATTCTTCTGATTCTATTATTTTCCATAAAATGGGCTTCGCAGCTTTTCTCTCTATGCAGCAGGATGATGATTATTATTGTAATAACATGTGTTCAGGACACAAGGTTAGCACACTGGATCCAGTAACTTGCTTTCATTTGGATTCTATAACTTGCTTTCATTTTTGCATTCCACAACATACCTAGGAGACCTTTCCACATTACGAGACAGAGCTCAATCTCGTTTATTAAATGGCTGCAAAATCTCCCGTGTGGGGCCTAGCTGTGTGCACAGTCAGAAGCTTCTGGACTGCCCTGGGAGATCCCGTCAGGGCTGAGCCCCTTGCCCAGGTCACACAGCTGGCTCCTCCTCGGTAGGCGCGTCTCACCCACCAGGCTCTACACTCTGTTACTTCCCACACAATAGAGTGATTTTTATACTTGCTTCTGTTTTAATATACAACTAATACATAAATATATTTTTTTCCAAATACTCAAACAGTGTAGAGGTACATACCCAAAGGGAAGGCACAGAGTTACAAATACCCTTTGGCCTAAAACACCCATTCCCAGGGTTCAGGACAGAAGTAGGAGTGTTGGTGGTAACAGCAAAAGACAGAGACCACCCCAGTGTCTACCAATAGGGGGTTGACCTGTTCCAGCTACACAATGGAATAGTTCAACAGCTGGAAAAGCATGTGGATCCAGACAAGGAGATATTCAATGACTAAAGACAGGTTCCCGCCCTAACCGGTTGCTCAGTGGTTAGAGTGTCAACCTGCAGACTGAAGGATCCCGGGTTCAATTCCAGTCAAAGGCACATACCTCGGCTGCAGGCTCAGTCCCTGGCACCAGTCAGGGAGCGTGCGGGAGGCAACCAATCGATGTGTCTCTTTTGCACTGATGTTTCTCTCTCTCTAAAAGATCAATGGGAAAAACATCCTCGGGTAGGGATTAACAACAATAAAGAAAGTGAGTTACCAAGTCATGAAAAGAGATGGAGGGACCTTCAGAGCTTCAGTGGAAGGAGCCAATCTGAAGAGTCACTGTGAGATCGTATAAAACTTGCCATGACCGGTGCGGCTCAGTGGATAGAGCGTCGGCCTGCGGACTGAAAGGTCCCAGGTTCCATTTCCGTCAAGGGCATGTACCTTGGTTGCGGGCACATCCCCAGTTGGGGGCGTGCAGGAGGCAGCTGATCGATGTTTCCAACTCTCTATACCTCTCCCTCCCTCTCTGTAAAAAATCAATAAAAATATTTAAAAAACACACAAAAACCTAGGCTGGTGTCTGCCCTGGGTTCCTGGCACTGAGACCCTGTGAGTTCTTGAGTGATAAGGGCACCGGAGTGTCTGTTCTAATGAAGTGACTCTCGGTGGGGTCCTGGTGGGGGTGGGGGGAGGGTCTGGTCACCAGAAAGTCCAAGGCATGATTAGGAACCTGGAAGTGTCTGCTGCACCCCAACCCCATCCTCCAGGGACCAAGAGGGGCTGGAAGGGAGTTAATCACTGATGGTGCCGACATGCGGGAGCTTCCTTCTCTCTCAAAGGCACGGGGTTCAGAGAGCATCCAGGCTGGTGAGCACATCCACCGCAGCAGCGTGACTCACCCCTTCTCCACGGGGACAGATAGTCCTGCACTTGGATCCTCCCGGACCTCGCCCTCAGCCTCTCCTCACCTGGCTGTTCATCTGCGTTCTTATGTAACAGCCTGGCTGGGCGTCTCAGCGGGTTGGAGCGTCGTCCTGTGCACCAAGGGGCTGCGGGCTCCACTCCTAGTCAGGCCTTGGTTTGGGTCCGATCCCCAGTTGGGGTGCGTACAGGAGGCAGCCCATCAATGCTTCTCTTCCCACCCCCACTCCTCAATCTCTAAAATCAATTAAAAAACACATCCCCGGCCCTGACCGGTTTGGCTCAGTGGATAGAGCGCCGGAGTTCGGACTGAAGGGTCCCAGGTTCGATTCCCGTCAAGGGCATGTGCCTTGGTTGTGGGCACATCCCCAGTTGGGGGTGTGCAGGAGGCAGCTGATCGATGTTTCTCTCTCATCGAGGTTCCTAACTCTCTATCCTTCTCCCTTCCTCTCTGTAAAAAATCAATAAAATATATTTTAAAAATAAAAAAAAACACATCCTCGGATAAGGATTAAATTAAAAAATAAATAAACCGGTAAACATAAGTCAGTGTTCCGCTGAGTTCGATGAGCCACTCCAGCAAATTATGAAGCCTGAGGGGTCGCGGGGACCTCCCTCTACAGCCGCTTGGACGGCAGCCGGCACCTGGAGTGTGCGTGGGGTCTGACTGTCTCCAGATAAAGAGTTAAACTCTAGGAAACCAAGCCGGTGTCGCAGAGGACTGCCTGGTGTGGGGGAAACCCCGCACATCTGGCGGCCCGAGTGGAGTGTTCTGAGTGGCGAAGGAGCACACAGGAGAAAGGCGCGCGGCGAGGAGGAACTGGGGCTCTCCCTGCCCAAGAGGGCACTGGGTTTTCCCTTGTCACCTGTACAGTGTATGATGCCAGTAGGACATTCTGGCAAAGGCAAACTATGGAGACAGAACAAAGAGCAGTGGTCGCCCAGGCGCAGGGGAGGGAGGGACGACAGGGAGAGCACAAGGGGCTTTTAGGACAATGAAACTATTCTGTAAGCTTCTGCCCCACCCCATCCAAGAGACACAGAGGGCGTGAATCACTGGATGCAGGAATTTCAGACACAGGTCATACCTCTGCCAAGCCCTATAGAATGTACAACACAACTGTAACAAATGCCTCACACTAATTAATACAGGATGTAAGTGCTAGGAGAAATCGTATGTGGGAATTCTATACTTTTTTTTTTAAATTGACTCTTGAGAGGCGGAGGGAGCCTGGCTGGCGTGGCTCATATCAACCTATGAACCAGGAGGCCATGGTTTGATTCCCCATCAGGGCATATGTCTGGGTTGCAGGTTTGGTCCCTAGTGGAGGTCATGCAGCAGGCAGCCAATCAATGAATCAAGGATTCTCTCTCATCACTGATGTTTCTATCTCTCCATTCCTCTCTGAAATCTCCCTCTCTCTCTCTCTCTCTCTCTCTCTCTCTATATATATATATATATATATATATATATATATATATACACATTTAAGAGAGAGATGAAGAGAGAGAAACATCAACTATCTGCCTACTGCCTGCACCCCAACTGGAAATGGAACCTGCAACCTGGGCATGTGCCCCGACTGTGATAGAACCCACCACCCTTTGATGCAGGGGACGATGCTCCAACCAACTGAGCCACACCAGCCAGGGCAGAACTCCATACTTTCTGATCAGTTTGTCTATAAACTTAGAATTGCTCTTGAATAATAATGTGTATTAATTTTTAAAAAATATTTTTATTGATTTTTTTTTTTTTACAGAGAGGAAGGGAGAGGGATAGAGAGCTAAGACACGTCGATGAGAGAGAAGCATCCATCAGCTGCCTCCTGCACACTCCCCACTGGGGATGTGCCCGCAACCAAGGTACATGCCCTTGACCGGAATCGAACCTGGGACCCTTCAGTCTACAGGCCAACGCTCCATCCACTGAGCCACACCGGTCAGGGCTATAATGTGTATTAATTTTTTTTAATGTGGATACTACAATGGACTACTGCACAGCTATGAAACGAAGAATGAGGCTGCTCTCTCCACGGACATGGAAAAGACCTCCAGGTAATGACAACGCACGGCCCAGAGCAGTTTGCAGACAGTGCCCAGCATGCTGCTTCGACTTACGACTTTTCGACTTTACAGTGCACAGAAGTGATGCACACTCAGCAGAACCGGCCAGCCTGCCACGCCGTTCTGCAGGGGAGGTGTACTGGCTGCATTTCACCTTGCGGCATTTCCAACTTACCGTGGCCTTACTGGGCTGTAACCCCATGATAAGCCAAGGAGCATGTGTGCGTAATATGCTTACGTCTGTCTAAAAAAGGAAGGAAACTAAGATGTTTTCGCACATGCTGCTTGCGTTTTGTAGAAACACTGAAAGGGAACCAACAAACCAGCAACAGTGGGAGGGGAAGTGGAGTAGAAAGGAAGGGGTAGAGGAGACACTTCTCTGTGTATATTGCTGATTATATGTGTGTGTATATACATATATGTAGTGTGTATATATGCAGTCTATACATATACCCTTTCTCTGTCTTCTAAATTTTGAAACACATGTTACAGCCTGTGTCACTGTGGATTTGCACACACAAGCAGGGATCACCAGCGAGTAGAAATTCCAAGTGCAGAAATTTGTGGTCTATTTTCTGGTTTTTAAAAATTATTATTACTGCCCTGACTGGTTTGGCTCAGTGGATAGAGCATCAGCCTGCAGACTCAAGAGTTCCAGGTTTGATTCCCGTCAAGGGCATGTACCTTGGCTGCAGGCACATCCCCAGTGGGGGGCATGCAGGAGGCACCTGATCGATGTTTCTCATCAATGTTTCTGACTCTCTATCCTTCTCCCTTTCTCTCTGTAAAAAATCAATAAAATATATATTAAAAAATATTATTAGTATTAAATTTACTGGAGTGACACTGGGTTAATAACATTACATAGGTTTCAAGTGCACAATTATATAATACATCATCTGCACCCTGCACTGTATGTTCACTCCCCAAACTCTAACCTCCTTCTGTCACCATATGTTTGACCTCCTTTACCCATACTACCTCCGTGTTTTGATAGCCAATCACCTGCCAACCGAACATGCGGGTGCCCGTTTCATACTCTGCGTCTTGATGTTTTCGCCAAATTAATGGGTGAAAAATGGCACCTCGTTTTCCAAGTTTCACTTTTTTCCTGATAAACTATAATATGGCTGATTAATTTTCTAGGAGTTTTTGGCCACCTGTATTAGACTTTTTAAAAACTGGGTGACCTTTTTCTTATTGACTTGCTGGAGGTTCTTTGTAAACACACAATGAATATAAACACTTAGCCCTGGCTGGTGCGGCTCAGTCGATTATAGTTTCCTCCCATACACCAGAAGGCGGCAGGTTCAATTTCAGCTCAGGGCACATAGTCCGGTTTTGGGTTTGACCCCCCACTGGGGCATGTGCAGAAGGCAACCGATCGATGTTCCTCTCTCACATCACTATTTCTCTCTCCCTCCCTTCCTCTCTCTAGGATTAATTAATTAATTAATTAATTTTTTAAATCCTCACCTAAGGATTTTTTTTTTTTAAAGACAGTGAAGGGCAGAGGGAGAGATAGAGAGAAACACCAATGTGAGAGAAACACATCAATTAGTTGCTTCTCACATGCCCCTTAACCAGGATTGGGAGCCCGCAACCGAGGAACATGCCCTTGACCAGAATCGAATCCAGGACCCTTCAGTCCGCAGGCTGACGCTCTATCCACTGAGCCAAACGGGCTAGGACAGCGATTCTCAACGTGTGAGTTGCGACCCCTTTGTGCGTCAAACGACCCTTTCACAGGGGTCGCCTAAATACATCCTGCATATCAGATATTTACATTTCATAACAGTAGCAACATTACGTTCTGAAGTAGCAACGAAAATAACTTTATGGTTGGGGGTCACCACAACATGAGGAACTGTATTAAAGGGTCGCGGCATTAGGAAGGTTGAGAACCACTGAGCTAGGGTTTTAGATTAATTTTAAAAATAAATAAAATATAAAGTTGGCTGTGTGTGGCTTTGAAATATTTTTAAAAATTTAGGATTAAAAAAACACACACATAAAAATCAATGGAAGAAATATCCTCAAATAAGGATTAACAACGAAAATTTAAATATATTTTACCATCCTATCTACTCTATAAAAGCGAAATATTAAAATTAACCATTTCTCTGAGACAGGGTAAGCCACGCCCACCAGCCAATCAGAGCGGCTGTATGCAAATTAGCCCAGCCAACATGGCGGCCGCCACTCACGGACCTGAGTAAACAGCCCTTTCCATTGCGGCAGGAGCGAAAGTGAAGCTGCGCCCGCTCAGCTCAGCTCCCATTAAACTGCCTCTAGCAAAACACAGATTTGAAACATTTGAAACAATGTAACAATCATAGAGTCCTCCGGAGCTGAAGGAAAGAGCAGCTCCGGTCTAACCAGTAAAAGTAACAATTGTTTCATTATAGACGCTGCGAGGTGAAGCAAAGAGGAGGCTTCAGTTAGTTAGAAGGCCGCCTTAAAGGAACAGTGTATCAATTATAGAAGATAACCCCAGGCCTTCAAGGAACAGTATCAATTATAGGAGAAAAAACTCCAGAACCTGTGTCCAGCCGGCCTTGCTGGGACGTTGGGTCAATGGGAGCTGTGGGCAGCCTTAAAGCCCCTCACCCAGGCTGGTCAGGCA
>PVJC01033659.1:0-19262 GCA_004026665.1 Murina feae
TAGATTGTCAGGGCTATTTTCATATAAGTTCTTTTGACTTTAATAGTGCCTATCATGGGGCAGTGAAAAACTAGGGACTTAATTATCTTATAAAATGATATTGGATGACTATTAAAAAAACATACCCATTGTTTAGGCTGACCTGGACACTCTAGACTTTGTGGGAGCTGAATATACTTTTTCAGTCAAACATTTGAGAAGTAGATGAAGATAACAAAAGAGAACTAGCTTATCCCAGTGAGGTACTGGTAAATGTTCAGTTTTCATGATAATAAAATTAACTCTAATTTATGAACATCTATCACATGCAGTTCCTTTGCTGGTGGCCTGGAGTGAGATGGTTGTGTTTCATACTCTTCTATGATTTTCATTAGCCTAACAACCACGCAAATGAATATAGTCCTAGTAAAAGCATGTCTTTGCTATATAATTAAAGACCTTAATGCAAATCCCTTGCTGCCAATAAATATTTTCTATATATATGTGTTGGAGCCACCATCAACCATATTGCATAGCACTCTATTAGACTATTCACATATATTATCTCTAATTTTAATAATCTCCCTGTATGCCACATTTACAGAGGGGAAAAAAGCAGCTGAGTCATGATATACAAAATACAAATTCATTAGGAATTAGTTACTGATGAATTAATTAAATCTATGTATCACATCAGAATCCAGTTTCGAACGAATACTAGTCTTGCTTTTTTGGATTGATATATTCCCATTAAAACAAACAACTGTCCGACCAGTGTGGTTCAGTGGTTGAGCATCCACCTATGAACCAGAAGGTCACCGTTCAGTTCCCCATCAAGGCCCATGCTGGTGTTGCAGGCTCGATCCTAGGTAGGGGGCATGCAGGAGGCAGCCAATCAATTATCTTCTCTCATCACTGATGTTTCTACCTCTCACTCTCTCTCCTTTCCTTTCTGCAATCAATCAAAATATATTTTTAAAAAGAATATTGATAAGGAACCAGCCCTTTACAAAACAATAACCAACTTTGAGCAGTAGAATTTGAACTTGCAGGCCTGAGTTGCAGCTGTGAGCAGATGTTAAGAAGTGATTAGTGAGAGGTGGTCTAGATTTTGAGAAAATGCTGTTGGCCTCAGGGGGGATTTTGCTATATCAGAGGAGACATACTTACCACATGGAAGAATTTCATTCAGGCCAAATGTCTAGAAGCTGAAAGCATGATGTTTGGTTCCTAACATGCTTATCTTTCTGCCTCCCAAAACGTGAGATGATCAAATCCCATGTACATTCTACTTGGCTTTCTCTTTTAAAACTAATTGGAAATTGTTTCTTATTTCTCTTGTAACATGACTACTTCTTTTTTGTAAATATTGTTTACTTATGAGTATTTCAACCATAGCTATGGTTAAACATCTTCCTTGATAAAGGAAAACCTACAAACATTATTTTGTAAGTTATTATTTCTGTTTCTTGTTCATTGCAGACCATTTTCTATAGGATGGCCCACTTGAGAGGCTCAGTATCCTTGCTTCCTCTGGAGTCCCTGTGTGTGTGCATTGATTTTTTTGTCCCTATCTGACCCTCTTTCCACTTCCTTTTGCTCTTCCTCCCCACCCCCATCCTATAAGTGGGAGAAAAGAATAAATTAGTGCCAAATTTGTAATGTAGTTCACTGATAGGAGTAATCTTTTAAGACTTTTGGAAAAGACTGTATGCTTAATCAATATTTGGAAATATTTATGCTCAGTTGTTGAGAAATTTAACCTCTTGAGAGCTTAGTTATTTTTGTCTGGTAGTTCCAGCTCTATTAATATTTTATGTATAATATATATCCTTCTTGATATATTTTGCTTTTGATCAAATAATTTCTTTCTAGAAGTCCAATGCACTATCCAGTGCCAGAGCCAGGTTGAGCAAATAGTTCCTATTTTTCCAAACTAATTTATTAGGCAGAATACAATAACATGGTTTATAAGAAGGAATTATCAAGGAGGACACAATTCCCTGATAATGGGTATGATCATTGAAAAATTCATTTCCCGCAGTTGGAGTGTGTTATCAAATGCACTGGTGGGGCTGTTCCCAAATCACTTAATTTGAGCATTTTTCACTGCTCCTATTTCCAAAAGATAAGAAATGATTTGTGGTATCACTTATTTTTGCCAAGAGTGATATCTTTCATGGTGAAATATATCCTGTCTATGCTTGTTTTCATTTCTGTAATACAGCCATGAAAATAATACATTGATGGGAAAGGTCTTGAAGTCCATGGTCAGAAGATATTTCTTTTAAAAAAAATCTTTATTGTTGAAAGTATTATGTATCTTCCCCTTTTCCCCATTGATTCCTTCTGGCCCACACTTACCCCCACCACAGGCCTTCACCACACCATGGGTCTGTGTCTATGGGTTATGCATATATGCATACAAGTTCTTCCCATCTACCCCCACCTCTCCCCCGAGATTCAACAGTCTGTTCTTACTTCTATTTCTCTGGATCTATTTTGTTCATCAGTTTATTTTGTTCATTAGATTCTACATATGAATGAGATCATGTGATATTTATTTCTCTCTGGCTGGCTTATTTCACTTCCATGCTGTCTCAAAGGATAAGAAATCCTTCTCTTTTACTGCTGCATAGTATTCCATGGTGTAAATGTACCACAGCTTTATCTACTGATGGGCGCTTGGGCTGTTTCCAGATCTTAGCTATTGTAAATTGTGTTACTATGAATACAGGGGTGCATCTATTCTTTCAGATTGGTGATTCAGGTTTCTTAGGATATACTCTTAGAAGTGGGATCACTGGGTCAAATGGCAGTTCCATGTTTAGTTTCTTGAGGAAACTCCATACTGCTTTCCATAGTGGCTTAAAGGGAGAGGTCATCAATCTCTGGGCATATTGTCTGGCTTGCAAAGCCTCCAAATTCTTTTTCCATCAGAGAGTGTCCCATGAAGGCTTTGATGATCAGCTATCCAGTTGTCTGCAAAGTACTGTCCTAGTCTTTAAGGCTTTTCTCATAACTCTGTGGAGAGTTATGAAACACATTCCTGGGGCCTGTCGACTAAGGGACCAACACAGAAACCAAGCCTGTCTTTCAAGCCTCCTGCTCCTACACTTCCCAAATCCAGTGAATCAAGTTCTGACAATTCTGCCTCTGAAATATTTCAACCCCTTTTATTTCTCTTCAATTTCTACTACTGCTTCTCTGATTTATTCCACCACTGTCTCTCTTCTGGACCTGTGTCAGTGTTCCTAAATGGCTTTCCCTCATCTCTTCATGGGACATCTTCAAAGATTTCAAAGCACTTTATGTCCCTCTTTTGTTTTACATTGGGGACCTCCTTAGGCCTTTAAATGCACTTTACCATTTCTCCCAGGAGATCATAAGATCCTTGTGCAACATAGAACTCTAGGGAGTTCTCTTCCTAAGCCAGAGCTTCTGTCTCAGGTGGGTAGGATATCATTCACCACAATGATTCTTGCTGCTTGAATATATGAGAATATCTTGGGACTGAGCCTTCATATGGTTTGGAAAGGAATGGTTGCTATATATGGATTAGAAGTTGATGTGTAGACTTCATTTGATTTAGTCACTTTCTTCTAGTGAGGATTCTAATAACATTATTTTGTTTTATAAGCCCATAATTGCTTTTCTTCTGAGTTTCTATGCCATGGAGGTGCTCTTTACCCTCTCTGTGTCTTTTAACCTTTAAAGATAGTTTTGTCCTCTTCTAGCCCCAGAACCCTGTAGACCTATAATACTATCTGTAAAGGGCATAGAAAAACAAACAAACAAACAGAAAAAAAAAAACAAGCCCCTCTCCTTCCACTTTGACATAACATACTTGAAAGAGATAGCTAGTTCAGTATAAAACCATCTGAAGTCCATTCCCTGTTCTGCCAACAATGTAGCCCTGGAAAAAGTTCTTAACATTACTGAACTATAGTTGCCTTATTGATAAAACAGGGACCACACTAATTCCTTTGTTCATGATCATACAAAGCATCTGATCCATAGTAGGTTCTTAATATTACATAACTGGAGCTATTGAGATTCCTTGGATTAAAATTACTGAGTTAAGTATGTCATCCAGGAGTAGATGTTCTCTTGATACTTCCAATGTTCCCGAGTGCCTGATAAGCTTCAGAATGTGCAGGGACAGTTATCTGGCATAAATTAGTGTATTTAATAAACCCACTTCTTCAATAAATTAAAGCACAACTTAAATATTATATTTTGGCCCTAACTGGTTTGGCTCACTGGATAGAGCGGACTGAAGGGTCTCAGGTTCGATTCCAGTCAAGGGCATGATCTTGATTGTGGGCACATCCCCAGTAGGGGGTGTGCAAGAGGCAGCTGATCGATATTTCTCTCTCATCAATGTTTCTAACTCTCTATCCTTCTCCCTTCCTCTCTGTAAAAAAAATCAATAAAATATATTTTAAAAAATATATTTTGTTTGTTCAACAAATTAGTGAGTGCTTGCTCTACCCAAGGCACTGTGCATTGTGAAGAATCTGGAACTTTCAAGAAATATACAGTCCAGAGGAGATATCACAAATATATAAAAAAAAATCACAGCCCAGATAATGTGTGCAGTATCTTGAGTGATGGAGTGTGACAGAGGTTCTGAGTTTATAGTAAAAACAGACTCTCATTCATCTAGAGCAGTGGTTTACAATCCTATCAGATGCTGTGTTCCTCCCTCTTATAACAAACTAGAGGCCTGATGCATGAAATTTGTGCACAGGTAGGGTCCCTAGGGCTGGTCGGTGATCAGGGTTGTTCAGGGCCTTTCAGCTGCTGCCTGGAGCCTTCTTTCATTCCATGCCACCCACTGGTGGTCAGCACACGTCATAGTGAGCAATCAAACTCCTGGTCTCCCGGTCGAACTCCTGAGGTGACACTTTGCATATTGGCCTTTTATATATATTATTTTCCAAGGCCCTCTTTACTTTTTTGAAATATTATAATATGTAACATTCTACACACATGATTCATTTTCTCTTTCTTCTTTCCTTCCCTTCTTTTCCTATTCCCCCGCCCCTTAAATATCAGGTATATGAACTAACTGATCAGAATCCTTGATTATTGACACATTCTCCATTATTGACCAGGCAAGGTCTTCTTCTAGTCTTCTGCTTGTTTGTTATGCTAGTTATTTTTAATGTAATAATTGCCAGGGACATCCCCACCCAACATAAAAGGCAGGACCTTTGCCCTAACATGCCTCTGACTCTACAGATACCAATGCCTCCCAACCATCCTCTTGTCTCCCTTATCCTAGGTAGCCATCAACCTGAATACGATGCTTGTCATTATCTTGCTTTCCTTTAATACATAGTTTCATTATTGCATCTACATGAGTTTCTTGAGCATATCTTAATTTTAGTTGTTTTAGCCTTGTGAAAAGGATTCACATAGCATATACTTTTTCATTTAATGTTACAATCTAAGATTCATCCATATCACGTGTTTTAGTGTGATTCCCCTTTCTGCTACTCTACTATATACCATTGTGTGAATATTCCATAGTTTACTCGTATCATTTGTTGAAGGGGATTTGGGTTGGTTATAATTACTGTTTTAAACAGTGCTGCAGTTGCCCTGGCTGGTGAGGCTCAATTTTTTGGAATGTTGTCCTATACCCCAAAAGGTTGCGGGTTTGATCCCCGTTCTGGGCATGTGCAGAAAGCCAGCTGATCAATCTTTCTCTCTCATATCAATATTTTTCTCTCTCTTCCTCTCTCTAAAGCATAGGAAAAAAAGTGCTGCAGTGGACATTTTTGTACATGATTCTTGGAGTACATTTCTACCAAGAAGTGGAGTTGTTGTGTCATTAGAGTACTTGAATGTTTAACTTCAGTACATAAAGCCAAACTGTTTTCCATAATAGTTGTTCTAATTTATATTCCCATCAGCAGTGTATAAGAGATTCTTTTTTAAAAAATATATTTTATTGATTTTTTACAGAGAGAAAGGGAGAGGGATAGAGAGTTAGAAGCATCGATCAGCTGCCTCCTGCACACCTCCCACTGGGGATGTGCCTGCAACCAAGGTACATGCCCTTGACCAGAATCGAACCTGGGACCTTTCAGTCCACAGGCCAACGCTCTGTCCACTGAACCAAACCAGTCAGGGCTAAGAGATTCTATAAATGCACATTATCCCTTTGTATTGTCAGAATTCATGTTTATTGGCCATATATAGTTTCTCTTTCTTGAAAAGCCTGATTTGTCTTTTTCTCATTTTATATTAGATTGTTAGTGTTTTTCTTATTGACTTTTAGGAGTTCTTTACTCATTATTCTAATCTTTTATCAGTTATTGCAAGCATCTCTTTTGAGTTTATAACTTCACTTTCTTTAAGATACAGTCTTAAGTATAATGTAATCAAATTTATTAATCTTTTTTTTATATTCAATGCTTCTTATGTCTTATTTTTAAAACATTTTTTATGCCATGACTAGATATATCCACATATAATTATAAAATCCTTTCCATATTTAAATTTTTAATCTGTCTGGAGTTGATTTTCATATCTGAAAATGAATAACCATTTTTTTCTTTGCTTCATTTATTTTTTGTGGGTTTTCAACAGTTTTTTGTTTTAATTTTTTATCTTTTAGTTTTCAATTACTGTTGAAATTCAATATTATATTAGTTTCAGGTATACAGCATAGTGGTTAGATACTTATGTAATTTATGAAGCGATCCCCCAATAAATCTAGTACCCAACTGGCACCACACATAGTTATTATAATATTATTGACTATGTTCTTTATTCTGTGCTATATATCCTCATGGCTATTTTGTAACTGCCAATTTGTACATTTAATCCCTTACCATTTTTCAACCAGGCTCTCAACTCCTCTCTTCCCTTCTAGCAACAATCAATTTGTTCTCTGTATCTATGAGTTTGTTTTGTTTGTTTATTTTGTTCTTTAGGTTCCACATATAAGTGAAATCATATAGTTTGTTGTGTCTCTCTATCTGACATTTCACTTAGCTTAGTATACTAGGTTCATCCATGTTGTCACAAATGGTAATATTTCATTCTTTTTTATTGCCTGGTAGTATTCCATTGTTTATATGTACTATTTTGTAATCCAGTTGTCTATTGATGGACACTTGGATATTGTAAATAATGCTGCAATGAACACAGGGGTGCATATATTCTTTTGAATTAGTATTTTGGATAAATACCCAGAAGTGAAATTGCTGGGTCATAAGGTAGTTCTATTTTTTAATTTTTTCAAGGAACCTCCATACTATCTTCCATAGTGGCTGCACCAGTTTGCAGTCCTATAGTGTCTGTTTTTATGCCTGTATGATAGCCTTGGAGTATAGTTTGATATAAGGCATCATAATATCTCTAATTTTATTCTTCTTTCTCAAGATTGTTGTGACTATTCAGGTCCTCAGCTTAATTTATTAAACAGTCTCTTAGTTTACCTCGATTGCACATGCCTCCTCTGTAATATACAGAGTTCCATATATGCATAAACTATTTCTGGGCTCTCCCTTTGAATCTATTACAGTTTACCAAGTTTTGAACCAATACAACATTATCTTGATATACATAGCTCTATTACAAATCCAAATGTGTTGGGCAAATACCCCATCTGTACTTCACTTTTTCAAAAGTGAAGAGTCATGGCTCTTCTTGACCCTTTGCATTTCCCAACATACCTAATTTTTAAAAATCAACATAATGCCCCCACCATAGTATAAAGAAGAAATAAAGGAAAATGCTTTATAAAATAATATGTAGTTTAATATATATGTACTAGGTCATGACAACACCAGAGAAACATACCCACAAATATTGAGAAGGCCCCCCTAGAGTAGTGCAGCCACCATTGTGAGCTGACAGGTTAAAGAAATGAGGAGTTACCATAAAGGGCCTTTAAATGATGGGGAGTATGTAAGCTAGCAGATTTGAGAGAGGGAGAGAGAGGTAGAATTTCAGTGCAAAGGTAAAAAATCACAAGGTATGTTTGTAGAAAGTTCATCCTGACAAAGTTGGGAGTGAGTTGTAAAGAATTTTTTGAATGTGTTTGTTTATTTGGGGGGTGCTGGTGTAGGCTAAGGTTAGTTAATGCCTACATCACAACCCCTTGGCTGGTATAGTCCAACATACAGTTGACCCTTCTGCTTCTCTTTAGGCAAATCATCTAGAGACTAAATTAAGTTCTGAGAACATAAACCAATAAACCAAAGCAATAAATCCAGCTTTAATAAAAATGAAACAGCTTCCCACATTTCACTTTGAGCCGTAACTTAAGTACATCTACCTTGTATTTTATTAAGTACATTTTTAACAATCTTTTCTTTTAATTGAAAAGTTCTTTCTATTGTTTCACTTTGCTTTTGTGGATAGCTTAGATCTTTTGTAAAACAAAATTAGGATATTTTTAAGAGCATTCTTATTGTTGCCTGATAAAGCCGCATTGTAGGAGAGTGGGGGAAAGGCCCCAATTGGATTACATGGTGACTAAACTGGCCCTAGTGAGAATTGCAGTCTTAGTTGGGTAAGGGTCCTTAGGCTGTATTTCATTCTGTTGACCCTAGATCTAAGAGTTGGAGGGGAAGCTATTTGCTTGCCTCTTTAGTAATTAGCTTTGTTTAAAGATTCCCTGTAAGGATAGAATAACTATTTTTTTCTAAAACAATTAGTAAGACAGTGTCTCATAGCTAGTGTTAATGTTGGAAGAGTATATTCAGAATGTGTGTTTCATAGTCTGAAATATGGTATAACTGATGTAAGTTTGTGAAGGGTCTTGAGCCTGATTCCAAATACATTAACTCTGAAAAAAAAAAGTACAATATTATTTAACCCAGACATTCACTGTACCCAAATCAGACTCTTTTATGACATTTAAAATGGTTTTTTGTTTTTTTTTACTGCTAACATATTTTAGAATTCTACCACTCTAGCTTGCCAGTTTTTGCAAATAAAATACAGAACATCTAGAATAAGAGAAGTATATTTTGGACATATATTAAAAGGCTATTCGTTTATTTGAAGTTCAAAATTAACTGGGCATTCTGTATTTTATCTAGCAACACAGATAGTTCATATTCAGATTTTTCACTTTCTACTGAATTTTTTATTTTCTTACTACTTTTGGTTGCATATCTCTTCTTTAGGTCTTATAGCTATACAGATATGAAAAACACTCATTTTCCTTACTCTCTACCAAATACTATTCCCACCAGGTACCAAGAAGGAGTAATATTGGGAAGGGATGTGTATGTGAGAATGATATTGTTAGAGAAGCAGTAAAACAATAGCTCTTATGCCAGGTACAATATGTAACTTCATGTGAAAAAGAATGTCAGTTCATTTGGGTATATTTTTATACTAGGGGCCCAGTGCACAAAAATTTGTGCACTTGGGGAGGTCCCTCAGCCTGGCCTGTGCCCTCTCGCAGTCTGGGACCCCTCTGGGGATGTTCACCTGCTGACGTGCCTGGTCAGCCTGGGTAAGGGGCTTATGGCTGCTTGCAGGCTGGCCAAGCCCCCCCACCCCCCGCCCTGAGTGTGGACCCTCACCCCACTGGGGTGTGGCCAGCCTGGGTGACGGACTGAGGGATGTTTTCAGGCTGCCCACAGTCCCTTCAAGTTTGGGGTCTCTACTGGGGTGCCTGGGCAGCCTGGATGAGGACCTGAGGGGCATTTTCAAGCTGCCCACAGTCCCTTCAGGTTTTGGGTCCCTACTGGGGTGCCTGGGCAGCCTGGATGAGGAGCTGAGGGGCGTTTTTAGGCTGCTCACAGTCCCTTCAGATTTTGGGTCCCTCCTGGGGTACCTGGCCAGCCTGGGTGAGGGGC
This sequence comes from Murina feae, assembly GCA_004026665.1. Taxonomy (NCBI): domain Eukaryota; kingdom Metazoa; phylum Chordata; class Mammalia; order Chiroptera; family Vespertilionidae; genus Murina; species Murina feae. The sequence goes on from PVJC01033659.1 coordinate 9,816, forward strand.
TGATGGCTGTTTGCAGGCTGGCCAAGCCCCCCAGTGGGGTCCCTCACCCCATTGGGGTGTGGCCAGCCTGGGTGTGGGCCTGAGGGCTGTTTTCAGGCTTTCAGGCTGCCTACAGAACCTTCAGGTTTTGGGTCCCTACTGGGGTACCTGGCCAGCCTGGGTGAGGGGCTGATGGCTGTTTGCAGGCTGGCCAAGCCCCCCAGTGGGGTCCCTCACCCCATTGGGGTGTGGCCAGTTTGGGTGCAGGCCTGAGGGCTGTTTTCAGGCTTTCAGGCTGCCCACAGCTCCCATTGTCTCAACATCCCAGCAAGGCTGGCTGGAAGCAGGTTTCTGGGGTTTATTTATCTTTCATAATTGATACACTGTTCCTTTAAGCCGAGGCCTAGGCTGTTGGCTTCAGCTCCGTGGCTTCTATAATTGAAAGAATGTTGCCTTAGTAGACTCTAGGCAGGCAGTTTCCTACATCACTGGTGCAATGGAAGCCTGCTGTTAGTTTCAGCTCCGAGGCTTCTATAATTGAAACAATGTTGCAACAATGTTGCCTGGAGCTGGGGGAAGCCCAGCCAGCTGACAGACAGTTTACTCCTGGCACAACGGAAGCCTCCTGTTTACTCCAGCTCCGTGACTGCTGGCCTGCATCTTTGCTGGGTTAATTTGCATACAACCACTCTGATTGGCTGGTGGGCGTGGCTTAGGCATCCCGTAGAAATGGTCGATTTTAATATTAGATTAGATATTGAACTAATTGAAATTATCTTCATTAATTAATAATGATCTTTATTTTTCTTTCAGCAAATTAATTTAATTCAGCTCCTTTTAATATAAGATATCCATGGTATCAATGGTAGAGTAAACAACTTGTACTGAAAAGATTAACTATTCCTAATCTAAAAAGTCCGTCTGTAATGTCCTACACTGAGAATTTCTCCTTTTCTCTTCTTCTTGAGCCAGGGACTCCCCACTCTCTTGATGGGCCATTCCTTCCCATCATATCTTCTCATCTCTCCTAGCTTATTCCCTTTTTCAGGGCCCCTCTTCCAGCATTGCTCCTGGAAACTCAAAAAAACTTCTCACTTTATAAACCTTCTTGTGTCATTCAGCCCATGTCCAAGGGACCATCTTGTTACAGCCAGAGTGGCTTATCAAAATGTCTTAGCAGACAGAAGTCAAGTCTTCATCAGTTGTATTCTGCTACCAGCTCCTACAAGTTTCTTCCACCCTGCTGTTATTAAAGGGGAGAGAAATGGGGATCAAAATGCAAATTGAACCAGGAGAATGAAGAATGGAGAGAGAGTTCCTCCATGGTCCTTTGAATTAATCTTGAGCCGCTGGGAAAGAGGGTGAACATCAGAAGCTAATGGAGCTGCCCAGGAGATTTCACTGAATCAAGAGGGAGATTCCCAAGCCAGGTGACAAGGCAAGGCTCCGAGGTGACAGAAGGAGGCCTTCCCTGACCTTTCCCTTCTTCCTTCTGGTATCAGGAGCACAGGAAATCTTGCTGGTACTTGGGACAGATACTGACATTTTTTCTGCTGGGCAGTATCTCTTCAGACTGGGTGTAGGCAGCTGGAGGAAGGACTACCACTGAAGAAGGATGGTTACCCCTATTAATAGGCTGGTTCTCAGACTCCTCTGCAGCTGCCTTTTGAGTCCCCCATAGCAAGGGGACATTACAACAAGTGACAAAATAGGTGAAGGGAGGCATCACACCTAGTTATTGGGTCTGTGGAGGAGGCATTAATTAACTAGACCTCAAAGGATTTCTCAACAGGCAGTCTCACTTTGAGAATCTGTTATGTAAAAAGAAGTTCATCTATATGTATATTGTTTAGAATTGTTGTTACTAGTTAATGGGATGTAAATACAATGACTTCCTGTCAAGGAAACTGTTGCATTGCACTGTAGATTATCAGAGCTTTCGCTCCATCTATTTTTAACAGTTAGGTTAGTAATATTGGTGGCTACATATAAGAACATGGGATAGTATGAGGACAGGACTAAGCCCACTGAGGGAGTGACCATGGACCATGTTAGTTCATTCTACTTTCATGGAATCTAGCACTACGAATGTCTTTAAAAACTCACCTCCCAAAGAAGAAAAACAAGCAAACAAAACTCCTACCAATATAGAAAAAGAAAAATGGCAACCAGTTGTGTCTCTGAGGGTCATAGAAGCAGAGAATCTGTCTTTTCTCTCCTGGGAACCACATTCAGTACAGCTCGCCAGGATGACTCTAACCCTCTCACTTAGACCCTGAGGTTGGGGTGAGGGTGGGGGCAAGGAGTGTGAGGAAAAGCTGCCAGCTCCTGGTGGCCACACGAGAAGCAGATCCATTTGGTGAATGGACATTTTTAAAACCTGCCACATATGTTAGCTATTTTTATGGCAATTAAATTGCTGGGGGATCTGTGAGGTGATTGCACAATAAAACCTTTCACAATAAACCATGTGGAAAATCATCTAATCCAACCCCTGGAGGTCAAAAGCCACAGTAACATGTTGCTCTATTCCAGGAAGAAGAATTAAGACTCTTTAAACAGGTAGCTTTCCTACTTTTTTTTTTAAATAATCTGGTGCTCCAGATTTGGGGTGGAAGATAAATTGTGTGAAATGGCAGTGGTGGGGAGGGTGGGGAGGCCTCCCTTGCCAAGGCGAACCTAGAGAGTGCTGTGCCAGTGACTTCCAAAGCAGTGTCATTTCTATGCCACCCATTTGCCATCCTCAGGAAGTAGACATTCTTCCCAAGGGATATAGAGGGAGAAAAGGATAAAGGACAAGGAGGTAAGGCATGTAAATCAGAACAGGATTTCACAGCGAAAGGACTTGGAGTTTGGGAGGAGTGAGAGAGATCACTATGGTTACTTATTGAGTTATATGTATGGTAACACAGCATTCAAAACATCGGGGATCCATTTCCTCTTGTGCTGAGGAAATGCAATTATCTAATTAAAAATAAAAACTTGTAAGATTTCTAGGACACAATCTTACTGATTTTCAGTTTGAGAATTTAAGCCTCAGTCCTTTAGTTAAATGAGTGTCTAGAACAATGATTCTCAATGTTTTCCATCTCATGGCACACGTAAACTAATTACTAAAATTCTGTAGTACACCAAAAAAAATATATGGTTTTGCTGATTTGACAAAAAAAATAGGAACAATTTTGATTCATTCACACTAGATGGTTGTTGTGTTGGCTGTTGTCATTTTTTATTTGATAGTCTAAGGGAGTACAGGTTAGTGTTCCTGACTAAATAGTCGGGTATGCATATTTTAAAAATTGTGGCACACTGGGTGAAAAATTGCTGGTCTAGGAAGTCATTATAGTTAGACAGTCTTGGGGCCAAAAACATTTGAAGTTTCTTAGTAACTTCTGAAAAAAATGACTAGTTAAGTCTATCTTCATTTGAAGTCCATTTTTAAAAACTATCATTCAAGTTTATTATTTTTTATTTTCTAGAATGGGCTTGTAATGAAGTCAGCATGCCAGTCAGTACTCTTATCTTTCCTATCCATTTGTTGCAAAATTTGAGATTCAAAGCACATCTGAATAGTATGAAATGTCTGGTTAGAACTGCTTAAGAAGACAGGAGGACAGGGTTGACATTAATCAGAATACCATCAGGTGTCAAATTCTCATCTCAAATAACTGAGAAACAGTCTCCCTCTCATTCTCACTGTGCGATGCTCTAAGATCCGCCTGGGGAACAACACATGCATTCATGCCATGCTCACTGACCTCAGGTGCAAATGCAGGCCGATACTGGATAAAGGAATGTGGACAGTGTTCCATCTGCCTAATTCTAAACACCTTCACAGTGTGGTTCATTGAAGGGTGTTTCCTGATCAACAGGCAGATAAAATGACTGACCAATGTATAACTTTTCATATCTTGTTGAGTGTAATTCCAAGGATCTGAAATGTAACATCTCAAAACAACCCCCAAGATCTTGGACACCTTTGCTGGGCTGGATCTTAGGGGGCATTTAGCACAAAACTCTTATTTTACAAGTGATAAAAAATGAGGTCTGGAGAGGTTTGTGTGGGGGTGTCTTTCCCATTTAATAAACTAGGCAAGAACTAAAGTATTCCACTAGTGTGATTTGGGGCTACTCTGGACCTCTTGCTTCTCCTATGAAATATCGTTTCCCTCTTGGAGACAGTAGCCCTGTGTTCCACTATACTGTATCTTTCATTTCATTCATTCCATAGTAAGGAGTGGTTGTTTAGAAGCAGCTGCCTATCCAGCATCATATTTTTCAGCCTCTCCTCCCTTCCTGACCCTTTTACCCTTCGTATCTAGCTGAGGCCAGTTCTTACCAGTGGGATACTGTTGGAGAGGAGCATGTCATTCCCAGGCAAAAGTGATTAGGCAGTAGATGTGTTGTTTCAGTCCTTTCTTTTCAATCTGCCGACTGGAATAAGACTCTGAAACCCAAGGGGATGGGAGAATCACAAGATAGAAGGAACTTGAATCACTGAATCACCCTGTAGAACAACTGCACTGGACTGTTACGTGTATGAAGAATTAAACTCTATGTCTTAAGTTGTTGTTGAAACAATTAACATCACCCCGACTAATGCAGTCAGGCAACAGGCATTTCAGTGCTTACTATATGCATGGTATTAGATGGGGTAGTAGGACTCCATTAGTGAATAAGACAGAATTGCTGCCCTCAAAGAGTACATCCTGCTAGGAAAAGATACCTACACTAATAAAAGAGAAAGATGCAAATTGACCATACCTTTGTGACATCTACCAGCCAATCAGGAGTGAATATGCAAATTAATCCAAGAAACCTGGTGGGTTAATTTGCATATGCAGGCACCGAGCAGCCAGGGACAGGATGCAGGCATTCCACACTGCCCCAGCCGCTCCTGGCCTCTGGGCAGTGTGGGAAGGGGGAAAGGCAGCTCCAGGCCAGAATGAAGGCAGAAAGGCTGCCCTGGGCCAGAATGAAGGCAGTACCGGCAGCCATGGGAGGAAGGCCCAATCTTGCATGAATCTTTGTGTATCTGGCCTCTAGTGTGTGTGTGTGTGTGTGTGTGTGTGTGCCAACAGTTGCAATATAGTGTGATAAAGAGGAGATTCTACGAGAGAACATAGCCTAGGGCATTTCAGGAAACACCCCCAGCAGATGCAGCATTTAAGTCAAGATCTGAAGCAAAGCCTATTAGATGGGTAGGATGGTGTTATGAACTGAATGTTTGTATCCCCACAAAATTCATAAGTTAAAGCCCTATCCCTCAATGTGACAGTATTGGGAGATGGGGCCTTTTCGAGGTTATTAGAGTTGGATGAGTTGATGAATGTGGGGGCCCTCATGATGGGATTAGTGGCCTTCTCAATCTAAAATCAGGAAGAGATGGGATTTCTCTCTCTGCATTTTTTGAGGACATGGGGGGAAAGGCAGACATCTGCAAGCCAAGAGGAGAATCCTCATCAGAACCACGCTGGCATGCTGGTCTTAGACCTCCAACTTCAGGACGATGAGAAATTACTTTCTATTGTTTAAACCACCCCATCTGTGGAACTTTGTTATGACAGTTCTTGCTGACTGAGGCAGATGGGTACTTCAATTTGCAAGGAGAACCTCACATTGCACTAAGGCCTTCGAATAAGTTTCCTGGGAAGACAGCTTCTGTCGAGCACATTCCTTTCAGTGGCACATGAGGATGATGGGGTGAGCAGAGAGGAACCTGGGAGCATGGTCTAAAGATTAGGCAGGCAGAAACAAATAAGGGATTGGCCTAGAAAAAAAAAATAGTTCTAGTAGTATCCTTGGCTTCTTCAAATGCTATCAGTTTGCACATCAGATTTGATACATTTTAGCATCAAAGAGAAGATAGACAGCTGCAAAAAATAGAGTTCACTTACCACAACATCATTAAGCAGACATGAGCTTCAGCTCTCAAGTAGAATTCTGTGTGGCCCTTCAGGTTGGGTGCTTCAGAGCCCAATGCGGCTTAGGGTCTAACACTAATGAATTCCTCATTCCAGAGAGAGGAGTTGTTATTTGCACCATAGTTTCTGACTTGGCCAGTAACCAGAGGGAATAAATCAGAAATCTTCCAACCCATTTTCCAATGAGCATCATCTGGCAGACTTTTTTATTATCTTTATTCTAGGTTTTTCTCTCACCCTCAAAACTTCACAAAAGAGGAAGAAAAAAACAACAGAGCCTCCCTTCTCTGAAACATTGTCTAATCCTTCCATAATTCAAGATCACAGGGCGACTGTAAAAACCCAGCCTCAGTGCTGTGCTTATTCCCTGTGTGCTTGGCAGAGCAAGCAATTCCATTTACCAGCACTCCAGTGAGCATGTGGTGATAAATAAAGCTGCCACCCTCCGCTTGCCCACCATGTTTAAAGTGACACTTTGGACAAGTAGGTCTCTATTGCCTCCACTTTTTTCAAAGAAAGGCTAAAAGTGGTCTGTAAATGCAGTAAATCTTAATTTCTAATATAAACTCCAAACACAGGAAAAAAATAATAGCCAGTTTAGACTGAAGTGAATTTGATGATCCGATGGTGAGGGTTTGAATACTAAAGAGATAAAGCAATCTGAAAACTAATTCCTGTGCCTCCTGGATGTGTGGGGTTTCTCTTCCCTTCTTGAAGCAAGCTTGTATTCTCCCCAGGCAACACAAATGCAGGCAGAGCAAAGTCAACAGGAAAAAAGCTTAGTTTTTAACTGCAGAGGCCCTTTAAAAATGACCTCTTGTTATGATCATTCATTCCAATAGTAGTTAGGTTTTACCTATATGGCAAGTCCATGCAGAGTTCTTTTAAGCATATATCACTGAACTTCAGATTTTGCAATTCCAAATCTAGGGCACTGTTTTTCCTTTATAGCCAGTAACAGGACAGTGACTTTTAGTTACCCATTGAATACTAAAGCTTGAATGAATGATCTCTAAGATGAACGAGTTACCATGAGACCTATAAGAACAGGTTCATCTATAAGAATAGGTCCTTTTGCCGGCAGTCAAAGCCCTTCTCAGTTTTGTACAAACCTACTTGTGAATCTGTTTCCAGCCCCCCTGATTCACCTACTCTGTGCTCCGCTCTCACTGCACAGTTTTCTCTCCCCTCACCCTCCATGCTTTCCCACCTCTGTGCATTTGCTCTAGGTCAGTCATCTACTTTGATTGCATTTTTCTCCATCTTTATTTCATACTCTCTATTCTCTAGCTAACCATCAAGTCCAGCTCACATTTTGTATGTGCCACGAAGCCTGCCCTGATCCTGCTTCCCAAGTTGAAGATCACCTGTTCTCTTCTGGCCATCTAATTCTCTTTATTCAGTTGAGAAATTTTCTTTGCAAAGATATTCACAGCAGCATGGTTATAATAGCACAAGAAAAAGGGAAGCAATATAAATGACTATCAATAGGGTGTCAGTAAAATAAATTACTATATTCTTGTATATTGTGAAGAACAATACAGCTAATAACTATATTTACTGATTTAGAAAGATGCCTACTATAGATTGGTATGTTAAAAACAGGTATGATCCTGTCTTAGTATATTATTATACAAAAGTAATTTAAATAGCCTCTGCATCAGTCTTCAGTGGCTCAAGTCTCCCTCCTCCCTTTCTAACTCTCCATGCCCTGACCTTACAAGTGGCCCGAGGTTGTTTCTAAAAGTCCCCAAGTGGTGGGGAGGGAGGTTTGTGTATGCCCATAGCTGCAGTCACCATCCCACATTTGCTCTTCGAGGGTGCTCTAAGAAGTTTCATTGCTGAGTGAGAAGATGTTGGTTCAAATTCTAAATCACTTACTAGCTCACCATCTGGGGCAAGTCATTTTCCCCGAGGCTCAGTTTCTTCCTTTACAAGTGGGAGTGACAGTATTACTTACCATATCGATTTGTTATGAAAGATAAAGGAGACATAAATATTAACATTATTCATACATCATAAAAATCGAGAATGGCCATGATTAAACACATACTTAACCCTAACCCTACTTCCGTAACCCCTGATAATTCAGATGACTGCCAATTCAGATGACTTCTGAGAATTTTTAAGCTCTGGTTACTTTTTTTAAAAGGCCCAGAATGACACCTACTTGACCTCCCAGAATCTAAACTTCAACTGAGCCTCTAACCTCAGTAGTGACCTTGACTCAGGATGTTTCTCACCATGTTAGTGGATATAGCAGCTCTTGGTAGGAACTCACAGGCCATCCTTAGGCTGTCATCTAGCCTTCCAGATGGGACCCACTGCCTCACATGGCAAACAGGAGCCCTTCGTTGAAATACAAAAATGTGCTTTCCCAGGAAATTGAGGATTTGAACAAACCCCATGGGAAAATGTTGAGGGACATTAAAGAAATGCCCCCATTTTCTCTTACTTCTTCACTGCTGAGCCTTCTGGAAAGACTTGTCTGGTCTGCTCCAGAGGCTATGGTCACTTTTGGGTGTGTGGATTGTGTGTGTTTCCCCTGTGGAATGGTTTCTTTTGTGGGTGTCAGTTAAGTTATGAGGTGTTAACAGGCTCCTGGAAGAGCCATCACATCAAGTGGAAGGTGTTAGGTTTTGATTCCTTGCTGTGGTTCAGGTTTATTTCATTTCTGTCTCCTCCTCCTCCCCCCCCCCCACCTCCCTACTCTCACTTAGGCCCATAACTCCAGTTACCCTTTTTGCAATCTGTTTTGGGGCCACAGACACTACCAGTAATTGCCCTTTACAGCTTTGGAGGGAACCTTTTCTTTCCGTGCATGAAGAGGTTGGATGTTGATGGGAAAACCTGCCATGGTCAAATACTTGGCACTCTTTCAGTCCTCTTCTGGGCGTGGACATGAACTGGGTGGATCCTTACTACTATGGCCAAGTAGTTAACTTAACACGCATGTGTTTGTGTTCTCATGTGCAGTGTTTTGATTTTAACCCCTGTGTACCCCAATCTTTCAGAAGCTTGTTGTGGGTCAGATGAAGGAGGCCTTTTCTGCTGGTAATTTTTTATTTTGATAAATTCACACCCTCAATGGAAACTCTGTTGTTGGATGATCATTCTCTCTCTTATCTTTGATTTAAAAATAATACATATCCATTGTAGAAAATTTAGGACATAGAGATGCACAGAGCAGAACATTAAGTCACACATTGACCTGCCATCCTGAGACAACTGCTATTAATAATTCGTATGTCTTTCTTCGACAATCAAATAGAATTAGGACCATCCCACATCTGCTCTTTTGCAAAGTACTTTTTGCACTGAATATATTACAACCATGTTCCTATGCTTGGTCAGGCATTCTCACTCCTCAACATCACTGAGAACTCCTGTGCAGATCTCATCTGACTCCTGGGTTGGAAGCAATGGCCCAACTCCTGGGGCTGGGAATAGGCTCATTGGAGCCACTATCCCAGTTCTGAACATGGCTGTATACTCACAGAAGGAATAATCTTCTATAATAAAAGAGAAACATGCAAATGTGACC
>PVJC01033660.1:0-19245 GCA_004026665.1 Murina feae
ACGCCAACCATCACCATGTCATCTCCCTCCGGCCCACCCCCACATCTCGCTCACCCTGCCGCTGGCACTGCGCTGGCCTCCAGGGCTGCGGCCGCCATCTTGCCTGAGCTAATTGGCATACAGCCATTCTGATTGGCTAGTGGGCGTGGCTTACCCCCATCCCGGAGAAACGGTTAATTTTAATATTTTGCTTTTATTAGTTAAGATAATAAAAGGGTAATATGCAAATTGACAGAATGACCAGTTGCTATGACACACACTGATCACCAGGGGACAGACGGTCAACACAGGTGTTTCCCCCTGGTAGTCAATGAACTCCCACAGAAGAAGGGGGTCCTTAGCCACAAGCTGGGCTGACAGCTGGCAAGAACAGTGGCAGTGGTGTCAGTTGGACTGGGATGAGAAGACCCTCTACCCCTAAGTGCATGAATGTCATGCACCAGTCTTCTAATAATAGAATAAAAGATGCTAGATAGACCTTGTACAATATGTTTAAAAAGTTAACAATTTTTTTCAAGTGAACCAAAGATTTTAATTTGAAAATAAAGCCAAATAAGTGATAGAAGAATACATGGGTGAATACTTCACAAGTGAGTGGAGACTGTGTGCTATTTTTCAATTTCTTAACTCTTATAGGGATAGAAGAGGCTCTGGAGTGTCTGCAGAAGCCAATTCCAGCATGACAGCTGGGCTGAATCTGGGAATGGCTGGTGTCATTTCCCAAAACCTGAATAGGATACATTAAATTGATTGTTTGCTGCCAGACAGCTCAGGACATCTTAATCTACAGGTTATTGCTTCCTACTGGCCAAACACGTGAACAGCCATAGGCTAATTCTCCCCATTCTGACAATAGACTCTGTGTTTGAAACCCTGACCCTTTAAAGTGTATATCTCCACCTCACCTCATGACAATTTGTGTTAATAAAAAGTATTGGGGTCCTGAGATGAGGAGATCTTAGTTTCCTTTAAACTAGGCTCCTCTTACCCTCAAATGCTTTTAAAAATTATATTTCGTCTCTGGACTCCTATTTAATCTATGTACAGCCTTCTCCAGATTTCCTAAACCCTTCTTAATGCTGGAACAAGAACTCTGGCAAATGTTAGCTAGATAAAATAGCACAGAGTAGTGCATCAGGGATGCATAGCTTTGTTAGACACTGTTTAGAAAGCTTCAATGTTTTCAAAGGCAATGATGGAGGAAAATGATTTTGACACTTACTGAAATTCACTGAAAAAAAAATAAAGTAATAACTGTAGCACAAAGAAATAAAATTAAAACTGTCAACATTCAATGCATTACAATGATAATGTACCCCATTAAAAGCATATTACTTAATTTTGAAGCAGATCTCTTATGGAAGTTAAATAAGGCATTTGATTACTTGTTCTGGAATTGCAAATTCACCAGAAGTTCTTGAAGTAGAGTTAAGTAGACATGAATGTTTTAGCTATTTTTTTAAATATAAGTATAAATTCTAAATAGCATGCCAACCATTTCTGACATAATTTCTCATCAATAAATATGACCATATAGATTATCAGTAATGGTAAGTTAACTCCTGTTATAACAATATTGACCAGTTAGGAGGAACAAAAAGAGCACCTTTGTTTATTGAGGAATATGGCTATAAATGGCAAAACTTTTCCCATATGCTAAAAAAAAAATTTAAAAACAGAAAAAAAAGAAGAGGAGTAACTAGAGAAAATTGTAGAATTAAGAAAGGTCTTTAATTTTTTTTAGTGGGGGGAAATAAAACTTATATTCTGATAGGAAGGATCCAGCTGAAAGTAAAAATTAATGATCCAAAAAAGTGGGATAATTGCTGGAGGTATATTTTTAAAAATATGGAATTTAGTACACATATAGAGTTTGGATTTAGTTCAGTTAAGGGCCGTTTATCTCTAATAAGAGGAATGCAGTTGGAGAGTGACCATAGATTTAAGTAGGTGGATAAATGTATGTAAACTTGTGGAAAATCTATTCTAACATCATTTTCTAACTTCCATAGCCTAACTTCATTTTCCAACTTTAATAGACACAAGGTCATCAAGTGATTTTGAGGTTAGAGGAGGAGACGCTGCAGGTTTGGTAAGATGGGAGAACTAACAAAACTGAAGTCTAAGGGAGTAGGTGAGAGACTCAAATAGGGAACTGAAATTGTGATTGCTTACATCATTAAAAGCCCACTTGAGGTTGTGGTTATGATTTCAAAGTGAGAACAGTCAACATGATTATGTGTTTTTAAGGTTATGGTTTAGACGGGTGAATAAGAAGTAGCAAAAAATAGCCAGGGGAACTGAGGTTGTCTGAAAGGAAGTAATTATAATATTAATCTTGCTTCAAGTAGAAAAAAGGGGAGGAAATAAAACAATAAGAGGCTTAAAAGGCAGTTCATAAAGAATCATGATGTAAAAGAAATATTGGAGTTGAAGTACTTGAGAGAGTGAGGTATTAAAACGTTGTGGTCAGAAAGGGAACTTGAGTGTACAGGAAGGGTGAGATTGAGGTACTCCTATAGCATGAACATAGAAATGAATTGCTAAGGAAGGAAAGTAAACGTAGACAAGATCATTGACTGCACAGAGATCAGGGTAATGGAAATGTGAATGCATTGGAAATATAATCTATCTGGGTATTAGGATTACTAAAAATTCTGTTAGGATCAAATACAGAGGGTGTTAGCAAGCCAGAATTCAGATTCTTCAAGCAAAGAATCAGATGTGATTAAGGGGTCTTTGGAGGATTACAAAGTGCAATAAGGTGGTTTAATTTGATTTAAAAAACTTCAGCTATTTAGGAAAGAATATGGGGAAAAGATCTGGAAGTAATAATGAGGAACAAGAAAGGCACCTATGTCACCTCAGATTTCACAGTATGAAGGTCACGGTGCTAAAAAAAACAACAACAACAAAAAAAAGCCAATGATTTTCAATTAGAGCAAGAAGATGTGGTAGAAGACATTGAGTTGAAGGTTCAAGATTTTAATGTTGAGTTGCAGAAAGTACATGGGAAGGGGGTGGAAAGTTAAAGAGTGCCAATAGATGGTGTCAGCACCTTTGGAAAATGGACAATAGGGGGTGTGTAGGAAAACTGGTAATCTTGGGTATCTTCAAATGATTTAAATTATTCTTTTTTTAAAAATATATTTTATTTATTTTTTACAGAGAGGAAGGGAGAGGGACAGAGAGTTAGAAACATCAATGAAAGAGAAACATCGATCAGCTGCCTCCTGCTCACCTCCCACCGGGGATGTGCCTGCAACCAAGGTACATGCCCTTGACCAGAATGGAACCTAGGACCTTTCAGTCAGCAGGCTGATGCTCTATCCACTGAGCCAAACCAGTTAGGGCTTAAATTGTTCTTATAGGTGTTTTTAAACATGGTTAGTGAGATTGTAGGAGGAGTTGGTGCAGACTTTGTAAGAACCATGCAGGACTCTGATACTCCATTTTACACCTGTTTCAATAGTGACGTGGAATCTTGAAAACTGGAGATCTTATCCAACACACCTGCATACCTGGAACCCCTCCTACCTACAGGAACCACAGCTTCAGTGGTGGATGCCTGGATGACAAATAAGGGGTTGTCTTGCCTAGAGCACCTGGAATTATGGTCCTTTCTTAACTTCTTCCAACGGAGGCAATGCAATTGTTGAATATGGATATAACAACAGTACTTAAGCAGACTTGCACAGAATAAACATTCTCTAGGCCACAGAATTTCATATTAAACCATTTTGACATTCTTTTTTTAATTATAAAATACTAGGGGCCTGATGCACAAAATTCATGCACTGAGGTGGGGGCTCCTCAGCCCAGCCTGCCCCCTCTCACATATTGGGAGCCCTCAGGGGGTGTCCTACTGATGGCTTAAGCCCGCTCCCTGCTCCCCTTGGGGAGCGGGCCTAAGCCGCAGTCTGGCCTCCCTTTGTGGGAGGCAACCAGGCTAATCAGGGGAGGCCACCAGCCCCATCAACCTTCTGCTGCAGCCACTGCCAGTCACTGCAGCCACCAAAGTGTTTTCATCAACACAGACTCCATCAACACGGACTCCAGTCCCTTCACCATGAAGAAATGACAACTTTCTTTAGGCATTTTTAAGATGTGTCTTTCATAGGATATGATATTTCTTTCTTTCTTTCTTTTTATCCTCACCAGAGGATATGTTTCAAATGATTTTTAGAGAATGTGAAAAGAAGGGAAAAACAGAGAGAAAACATCAAAGTGAGAGGAACACTTTGATTGGTTGTCTCCTGTATGAGCCCTGACCTGGGCCCCAGCCAGGGAGGAGCCTGCAACCTAGGTACATGCCCTTGGTCAGAATTGAACCCAGACCCTGCAGTCAGCAGGTTGAGGAATTATGCACTGAGCCAAACTGGTTAGGGCAGAATATGATATTTCTTAGCCGTCCAGCAGTGAACCTTCATTTTGTTCTCCAGGAGTGTGGTGGAAAAACCCTAGATCGCCTTTAGGGATTGTTATCACCCAAGTTACTAAGAATATTACCAGTGGTGTACAGGGAGCTTAGCCAATGAGCGGTAAGAAAAGGTGTTTCCTCTGTAGTTTACTCCAATCATTGGTTCCACCCTTGCCCCTCCAATCCCAGCTCCACCTCTGCCCAGGTCTAAAACCTCTGGCCAAGGCTGCAGGCCTGGGCAGGAGACCCCCAGACCCCTGCAATCACTGGCTCTGCCACTGCCCAGGCCTGCAGCTTCTGCCTGAGGCTGCATCCCTGAGCAGAAGACCCCCATGCCCCTCTGATCACCAGCTTCACAGAGCCCAGGCCTCTGTAATCACTGCCTCTGAACCTGCCCCCTGCCATTGCCGGCTCTGCCCTTGCCCTTGTCCCACTACAGCCTCTGTCCAAGGCTACAGGCCTGGGCAGAGGACCCTCCAGACCCCTGCATTGCCAGCTCCACCCCTGTCCAGGCCCTGAGATCACCGGCTCTGTCCCTCCCCCACTGCAGCCTGTGGCCAAGGCTGCAGGCCTGGGCAAGGGACCCCCAGACCCCTGCTTTGCTGGCTCCACTGGTTCTCAGATCCCTGCAATCGCAGGCTCCAACCCTACCCCTCTGATTGCTGGCTCTATGGAGCCCAGGCCTCTGTGATCTCTGGTCTTGCCCTTGCCCAGGCCTGAGGCCTCTGGTCCAGGCCTTATGCCTGGGTAGGGCACCCTCATACCCCTTTGATTACCGGCTCTGCTTTTGCCCATGTCTGAGGCCTCTGGTGAAGGCCTGTGGCCTGGCAGGGGACCCCCAGTACCCTCTGATTGCTTGTTCCTCCCCTCAGGCCGCCTGCCTCCCTCACCACCTGCCTGGCTAACTGGTCTGATTACTTCAGTGGCCAGCCTGGGCACCACCATCTTGTGGCTATGGGGATCGCCATCTTTGTGTTGGAGTTATACCTAATTTGCATATCACTATTTTATTACATAGGACAAGTTACTTAGCCCTTGTTTGAAAATATAGTTCTCTAGTTAGACTACTAGTATATTCTTGCTAGATAGATTTTTTTACATAATAGTAAGTAAATGAACAATTTTTGTTTACCCTGATTGATCTTGTAGACTTGCCAGTTGAAGCAATACCTGTCTTTGTGTACTAGTGCTTTTGAGCTCCTTTGAAAAATACATTTCATTTTCTAAGTATAGTATTCAAATGGAAAGATCTGAGAAAATGCTGTTTGTCAGAGTAGCAGGTCAGTTGGGTTTTTTTTCCAAAGCTATTTGTTTTATTTTTCTTCCTTATGTTTAAGTATTTTATTGGACTATGATGATGAAAG
Organism: Murina feae; assembly: GCA_004026665.1. Lineage (NCBI taxonomy): Eukaryota > Metazoa > Chordata > Mammalia > Chiroptera > Vespertilionidae > Murina > Murina feae. Next base: position 5,785 of record PVJC01033660.1, read on the forward strand.
TGAAGAAAGATAATTGTCTGTAAAGGTGAAAATGTTGAATAACTATTTTGGGCCAAGAATTGTGCTAAAGTCATATGACAACAAAATTAGACCTTATCCTTTAGTTCTTACATTTATTATCTACTAGAGGCCCGGTGCACAAAAATTTGTGCACTTGGAGGGAGGGGTCTCTCACAGCCTGGGACCCCTTGGGGGATGTCCACTTGCTGGCTTAGGCCTGCTCCCCAAGCGATTGGGCCTAAGCAGACAGTCAGACATCCCTCTGGCAGTCCAAGCCCTCGGGGGATGTCCACTTGCCAATGGGGAGCAGGTCTAAGCTGCAGTCGGACATCCTTAGCGCTGCTGAGAGGCAGGAGAATCTCCCGCCACCACCGCTGTGCACTGTGCTGGCAGCTGTCAGCCTGGCTTGTAGCTGAGCAAAGCTCCTTCTGTGGGAGAGCACTGACCACCAGGGGGCAACTCCTGCATTGAGTGTGTGTCATAGTGACCAGTCATTCCCAGTGGTTCTGCTGTTAAGGTCAATTTGCATATTACCCTTTTATTTTATAGGATGGAGATCTATTATGGAAACAAATTGCAACAAAAAAATGATCATTCTATCATGCCAAGATAAAAATGTAATGGTGGAAAAAGTTGTAAGAATAAAATTTTGTGTAGTTTACTTATTTACTTAGTTACTATTGCTTAAAATAAATAATTAAAACCTGTTATAATGAATAAAAACTGCATTGGAGAGTTAGAATTAGCCTCATATAAGCTTTTTTTTATTATCATTCAAAACATGTTAGGTATTTTATGTACATGATTCTCAGAATAACTCTACAAAATAATTACACTTAATTCCATTGTATTGATGTAATAATAGAAATTCAGAGAAATTGAGGCATTTGCTAAAACTAGCAAACAACACAAATGACTAGCAAAGTAATCTAGCAAATCAGATGACACTGCCTGTATGATTTCAGCCATATTGAGATTTATTTAACAATATTTGTAGAAGTGTGAGTTGATACAGTACTTTCTCTTTTTGATGTAGGCCTTGAAACTTCCCTTACATGGTTTAAGAAATGGAAAATACATGAGCCATTTGTAATTATAGATCTGCTTCCTGGTGATAAGTTAACTTATGCAAACAAGCTCCTAAGTTATTTACGAAAGTACTTTTTCAACATTACTAAAGTCAGTATAAATTTAAAGCATAACATTCTATCAGGATGTTTGAGAAACTTTGCCCTGCAAACATCTTTTCCAAATGCATTTGCCAATAAAGCAAGTTTGTGTTCCCACTGAAAACTGTACTAGTTGGATCTCATCTGCATCCTGAAATTAAGTATCTTCATGAAAAAAATCAGTTTACCAAATATGCTCACATATAAAACAAGCATAATACTCACTTGTATGCATATATTGCCCAAAATGCCACACAGCACATTATTTGCATAGTGTTGTGCAAGCATCTATTTTACCTCTATATAAATTGACAACTTTTCCAGACAAACTTTATCCTTGTTATCAAAGATGCAAAATGCACAAGGAAGCTTTAACATACAGCATTTGGGTCCTTCAAAAATTAATTATTGAGATGCTCTGTCTAAATGCTCATATTTAGGTTTAATGGTCTCCAAACCTTATTTTTACATGTCTAAATTATTATTCATAAAAGCAAAAACAAACTGTGCATGACTCCTTTTTATTGGCAAAGAAATTTATTATAATGGGAATGAGGTGAACAATATTGTAAGATGTTGGGATACTTTTATAAAAGCAAATAAAAACAATAATATGGTAAAAATAAACAAACAGAAAAACACCTCTACTTAGAGTGCTATGTTACTGAACATTGGATTATAGTGGAAGTAAAATCATGTTTCTATGTATATATCTTAGTATAATATGATTTCCTCATAACACACAAGCCCATTAATATGTATGTGACTCTTTTCTTAAAAAATACATATTCAATGTGATTCATCACTATTATAGTAGTACAACTAATATAGCCTCTAATCTTTGAAAGCAAAAGCTTTACTGAATTATTTTTCACACTGACATTATCTACTAGTTTATAACTCTCAAAGAAAAACTAACAAACTGTTTTTCACATGAACCACATTCAGCTTTCTCTGAATGAGGGACTCATCAACTCTACTTGAAAAACAAAATTCAGAAACAGAAATAATAAATCAATTTGTACATATTATACCTGTTTGAGCATAGTTGATGCATCATTGTGCAAGTTTTAGATCCTGATGATCAGGGGTATTTTTAAGCTATTTTTATCTTGTGTCTTTTTATGCATTGTTTACAAAAGATAATCACAAAAGCAAGAAATAAAGACACAATTATAGATTTCATTCAACCAATTTTGATCACTGATCGACCACTTTTCAGATTCCTGAAAATTCTGGGTCCAAGTATTGAAAGATAAGTAAGCAAGTATCTACTTTCCAAGCTCTTAATGTCTATCAGCTCTTAGTGTCTACCAGAGCAGAATGTAAATAGAAATAATGCTTTCTGAAATATGACATTAAAAATTATGAAAGTGGCCAATCATAAATTTAATTTTTCAATAAACTAGACTTTGCTTAACAAAAATTCTAATGTCATATTTAATATCATCAAAATCATGCTTGGAAATTGATAAGTTAGGTAAATATGTTAATGCTTATTAATGTGTTACCATCCCAGATAAAACTATCTAGTTTTATCTTTTTCAGTCATGATTTCTCTCTTTCATTTGTATATAGATGCTCAATTCAAAACAATTAGTTACTTATAATTAAATATATCACTTCTTGCTCACCCAAAAGACTTCATACTGACAACCTCTGTATAGGGTTTAACCTGATTATACTATCTTTTTGAAGACCCTAGGACACTGTATCTTCCTATGTTCATACATTTTTAAAACTAAGAACCAGAGATTCTGAATTTCGAATAAGCCCCAGATGATATCAATGCTGATGGTCCTGATACCACACTTTGAGTAGCCAAGGGTGTTGAATTTCCTAGTGACAGTAAGAAAAATGGATTAGAATAGGTAAAATATAAAGTTCATTCAGAAGAAATGTGGTAGGAATAAGTCAGCTAAGAGGTTCTGAATTATTGAAGTGACTATGTAGGTAGCACGAGGAAAAGAGACTTGGGAATAAACATTATATTCTAGCAAATACGTTTATTTCATACACTATTACCCAGGTACTATTATACTACCATTAAACTTTTACACTACTGAATTTGAATTAAGGAGGAAACTGTTTACTATGTTAAGTAGATGGTATCTCATCTGAAAAGTAAAGACCTTCCTCATTGTACAATTAACTGGAGGAAGAATTGTTTCTTTTAGACCTGAAGTCCAATTGGACAAAGAGATTAATATGTGAAATAAGTTACCAATTTATCCAGCTTGGTCTGCTGAAAAAGTTAGGCTAAACATTAGACATTAAAAGGTCCTGAGTGATGCAGATAAAGTTACATAAACCATTTAGGAATAGTGAGTGGATGGCCTAAGGCCTCTTATTACTTGGAATAGGTAATCATGACAGGATCCAGTGGCTACCGTTTATAGGCCAGGCTAAGTATAGTCTATCAAAACAATTAGTTAGATTGTTCCAGCAATTTTAAAAGCCCTCTACAGTGTCTGGAAAAATGTGTCGTCTGGTGGGTATGGTGGGCAAGTGTATCTCTATAGCTCTGGGGTTTGAGTTTACAGGATCCCCCCTCCTCCCGAACAGGCCCTGGTTCCAGTGGGACAAGCTGGCCAGAAAGCTATTTTGTTTACATAATCATGGGTGGGACACAAATTGTGAGGCCAGAATGATGCTCACATGCTGATTGGGTGTGACTTGCATTCACATCTGACACAGGATAAAGAACTTCCACCTATACTGACTAGACAATAAAGTAACTCATACATATCTCTTCCTAAGTATTTTTTAAATTTTCATAAATATGTCACTGAATGTATACTATACCCAAAGTTTGTCTTTTGCCCATTTGTAATCCAACTCTATCCTCCTTCCTCACTGTGCTAAAACACTACTTTTTCACCACTGATGTTAGAGTGTGGGGACAGTGAATATTTCTCTGGCTGTCATTTGAATTACAGTTGAAAGAGTTCGAGGTTATTAAGAGCAAAAGTAAAAAATTAAATTAGGCCTGCTAAAACTACCTTGTATCTCAACTCCCATTCAGCCTTCACAGTGACCTGAATAATCTTTCTAGTTGAGTCTTGTCACTTCTTTGCTTAAAAGCTGTCTGTGGATTCTCACAATGCAACTACTAACTTTCAAATTTTAGGATGGAATTTTAGGCTTATCACAGTGGTGTTTTTTTTTTCCCAATATTTCCAGCTCAATCAATCTATAACTTGCAAATAAATCACACCCCAAAATAAATCACTATTTGTTATATATTCTATATAGTTTTTATGAATCTGATTTCTCATAATATGACTTCATATCTACCTCTATAATTGGAAAAAAACATTTCAATCATGTTTCATTCAAGATATTATTTTCCGTATGTTATTTCCTTTCTAAAACTTTTCTATGCTACTTTTCTCCAACACAGAATTTCCTATTCTATTCTCCTTGCTCCTAAGCACTCTATTTATGCCATTTATGTCTGAATACATATTTTAGTGTCTTTTTCTAGGCCATGAACTACTCAAGGGGATGAGCTTTGTCATATTTTATTTACTCCCTGGTCATTAAACACATTTATTATTTGTTGCATATCTTTACTTGTTACTAGGAATGTGGTAAAGACCTTATATCTCTCTCTTAAAATAATAATTGATACTCAACGAGAATCAATATACGTGGAATGAAGACATAAATGACAAGCACTCAAAGAATTTGCTTTGAGGCAATTATTTTCAGAAGTGTTAAAGAATGAGAAATTATTCATCAGTTGCTTCAGATATCTCCCAATTCTGAATTTCTATTTGAAAATTTAGACTTGCAGAGGTTGAAACACTATTATCCACTCTAGGGTTAATTTAATTAATTTTCAACATAATTTGAAAAATAAACACATTTACATAAAATTATGCCTTTTACCAACAATGGAAAGTAGGTTGGTGTTGGTGGCCAGTAGATGTTTTCTAAATCGTTTGCTGTTTTCCCAGAATTAGTTTCTGCTTTAAATTTCAAACTGAAATACCAGATTGACAGCTTTTTTATTCATTCTATGCTGTTAAGGATAAGTACTATAATTTTTTACTCTTTTACAATTTCACTGTGAATAATTATTTTTACTGAGACTATCTATTAAAATCTGAGTAGAAGTAATTTAGTCTTCCCATCAAATTCTTACACTTTTCTTTAACTGTTCCTACTAAACAATCATTAAATTTTTTTGTCACACTTCAGGTAACAATGCTACTTATGAATGCTCTATGATGGTTTGCTGTTAAGATTGGAAATCCACTCAAACTCAAAGAAATGAATAGTGTCAGTGATAAAATGCTATCTAATAAGTATGGAAGCATTTAAACCCTTCTACTTGTAATAGGATTTATTTCAAGGGAGAAAACTTGAGAGTGAAAGCTCTATGGAAGTAGGTGTGAAATTTGATGAGAGAGAATGTGTTTCTTTGGAAGGCTGCTGTTCTCCATTATGAATGGAGGGAAGTTCTAGCCATGAGTCTCTAGTTTACTGCAAATTGCAGTACAATCAACATAAAGGTAATCAACCACCTCTTTATAAGTGTGTGGCAAAAGTAGGTTTACAGCTGAGAATACATAAAACAGTTTGTTCTTATATTATTACTTATTAATTATTGTATCATTTTCCATACAAAAAATTGTAAACCCACTTTTTCCATGTTCTCAATTTATTGTCACTTGCTAAGTTTTTCTATTTTTCAATGCATGGTCCTGAGTCTTCCTGGGATTCCATGAATTGCATTTTTGAGCGTTGGTGAGGCCAAACATTTTCCACAGCAAGATTAAGATTTTCTTATGTATTTTATTCTCATTCTTTTACAAGTGCATAGTAAAATTTAAAAGTCCACATGTTGAGTAATACTGCAATAGATTGAATAAAGAAACAGACATGGCCCTAGTCAGTTTGGCTCAGTGGATAGAGCATTGGCCTGTGTACTGAAGGGTCCTGAGTTCAATTTTGATCAAGAACACACGCCTGGGGTTGCAGGCTCAATCACCAGTAGGGAGCATGCAGGAGGCCCCTGACCAATGATTCTCTCATCATTGATGTTTCTATTTCTCTCTTTTTCTCTCTCTTTCCGAAATCAATAAAAAATATATTAAGCTCTAGCTGGTTTTGCTCAGTGAATAGAGTGTCAGCCTGCGGATTGAAAGGTCCTGGGTTCTATTCTAGTCAAGGGCACATGCTGGGGCTGTGGACTCGATCCCCAGTGGGGGGCATGCAAGAGGCAGCCAATCAATGATTCTCTTTTATAATTGATGTTTCTATCTCTCTCTCCCTCTCCATTCTTCTCTGACATCAATAAAAATATATTTAAAAAATAAACAATTATGAAAATGCAGCTTTTTTATATTGAGCCAAACATTGAAGAGATTAGAAACATGTAATAGAATGCCTTTTTATTAATTTACTAGAGGCTCAGTGTATGGATTCATACACTGGTGGGGTCCCTCAGGCTGGCCTGTGCCCTCTCGCAATCCAGGACCCTTCAGGGGATGTCAGAGAGCCAGTTTTGGCCCAATCCCTGCAGGCCAGGCCAAGGGACCCCACCGGTGCATGAATCCATGCTCTGGGACTCTAGAATGCATATAAGATCTTTGGATAATCTATTCCCACCCTCCCTCCCTCTCCCCCTTGACTCTGAGATTAATTCATTAGTCTATTCCATGTTTCCATGCCTGTGTGTTGAGCATCTGCTCCTTGGTAGTCATTGCATGTCATAGCTACCAACTGGTTGGCCAGTCAGCCGGTCACTTAGGCTTTTATATATATAGACTAGAGACCTGGTGCACAAAAATGTGTGCAGTTGGCAGGGGAGGGAGAGGAAGAGAAGACCCTCAGCTTGGCCTGTGCCCTCTTGCAGTCTGGGAACCCTTGGGGGATGTCCACCAACTGGCTTAGGCACATTCCCCGGGCAATCAGGCCTAAGCTAACAATCAGACATACCTCTGGCAGCCTGGGAGCCCTCTTGCCAGCAAGGAGCAGGCCTAAGCAGGACTAAGGTCAGACATCCTCAGTGCTGCTGAGGAGGCAGGAGAGGCTCCCACCACCATCGCTGTACTGTAAGCCATCAGCCTGGCTTGTGGCTGAGCAGAGCTTCCCCTGTGGGAGTGCACTGACCACCAGGGGCAGCTCCTTCATTGAGCATCTGCACCCAGGTGGTCAGTGTGTATCATAGTGGCCAGTCATTCCCAGTCATTCTGCTGTTAGGGTCAATTTACATATTACCCTTTTATTATATAGGATAGAGGCCTGGTGCATGGGTTGAGACTAGCTGGTTTGCCCGGAAGGGTGACCAGATCAGGATGGGGGTTCTGCTGGGGTTTCTGGCCAGCCTGGGTAAGAGTCTAATGGCTATTTGCAGGCTTGCCACAGTCCCTTCAAGGTGGGTGTCTTCTCCGGGGTGCCTGGCTAATGCGCTGTTTGCAGGCTGGTCACAGCCCCTTCAGGGTGGAGGGGTCCTACTGGGGTGCCTGGCCAGTCTGGGTGAGGGGCTTATGGCTTTTTACAGGCTGACCACAGTCCCCAGTGACCCAAGCTCCCAGTGAGGCTGGCTGGAAGCAGATATCTGGGGTTTACTTATCTTCTATAATTGAAACTTTGTTGCCTTGAGCAGAGGCCACAGCCTGTCTAGGTAGGCAGCTTCCTCCATCTCCAAGGCAACAAAGCCTTCTGTTTGCTCTAGCTCTATGGCTGCCAGCTGCCATCTTGGTTGGGTTAATTTGCATATAGTCACTCTGATTGGCTGGTGGGCATGGCTTGGGATGTAGCAGACACAATTAGCATATTACACTTTCATTAGATTAGACTAGGGGCCCGGTGCACAAAAATTTGTGCACTGAAGGGGGGCAGTCCCTAAGACCGGCTTTGTGCTCTCTTGCAGTCTGGGGCCCCTCTGGGGATGTCCACCTGTTGGTGTGCCTGGCCAGCCTGGGTGAGGGGCCAATGTCTGTTTGCAGGCTGGCCAAGCTCCCCAGTGGGCACCCTCACCCCATGGGGGTGTGGCAAGCCTGGGTGAGGGGCTGAAAGCCTGAGTTTGAGGCTGGCCACAGCTCCCATTGACCCTTGAGCCTTCCATGGGGAGGCTTCCACCTGGGAAGCAATAGGGTGGCCAGGGCACCCAGGCCTCTGCCTGAGAAGGCATCGGCCAGCCCAGGGCGCCTGATGCCTTTCCAGGACAGAGGCTCCGGGGCCGGTCGGCTCCTCCTGCCCCAGGGCTTCTGCCTGGGAAGGCATCGGCAGGCCCAGGGTGCCCAATGCCTTCCCAGGACAGAGGCTCGAGGCCTGGCCTGCTCCTCCCACCCCCTGCCTCACCCCTCTGGTGCCTGCCTAAAGGAATGAACCGATCGCGGTGTGGATACACGGAGGTAAGCCTCCGTGTGCCCATGCTGCGCTCGGTGGCTTTCCAGGCCCCAGCGGAGGTGCGGGGTGGCAGGCGGCTCACTCCTCCCACCCCCCGCCCCACCCTTCTGGTACCTACCTCCAGGAATGAACCACGGAGGCTTAAAACCTCCATGTGCCTACCCTGCAATTGGTGGCTTTCTAGGCCATAGCCTTAGGCTGGCTTGCTCCCCTACCCCTGTGGCTGCCCTGCTGCCTGGAACCTATCTCAGACCTGCAGTCGGCTTGTCCGGGGGTCAGTGGCCTGCTTGGCGGCTACTCAGGCCCTTTGTGGGGCACCAGGGAGCAGGAAAGCAAGGTTGCAGGAGCCGGGGTCCTGCTTGGCAGCTCCCCAGATCCCTTGGCGGCACTGGGGAGTGGGAAAGGAAGGCAACAGAGAACCAGTGAGTGGGAAAGAGTCAGCGGCCTGCTTGGTGGTTCCCCAGGCCCTTTAGGGGGCACTGGGGAGCGAGAAAGCAAGCTCTTGAGGGTTGGGGGCCTGCTTGGTGGCTTCCCAGGTTCCTTCCGGGGATCAGGGAGCAGGAAAAGACTGGCCTGACCATGAGGTGGGGTTTTCCCTGCTTTCTGGTGGCTGGAGGAAGATGGGCAGTAGGCAAGCTTGGGAGGCAGGCAGCACCCAGCCCTGGCCATAGCTCAAAAAAGAGAACAACATGCAGAGGAAGGCAAGAGTCTGAGAGATCAGCATAGAGGGGGTGCCTGCTCCAAGCCTCCACGGTGTGCCTGGGGGCAGGCCCCCAGCAGGTAGATACACACAGATGCGGCTGGGGGCAGGTCCCCAGTGGCGACACACATACACACACACACAAAAAGGCGCCTAGCAGACTGGGGCCATCATAGGACATCCACTGAGGGGTTCTAGACTGTGAGAGGGGGCAGGCTGGGCTGAGGGACCCCCGCCCTCCCCCTGTGCACGAATTTCATGCACCGGGCCCCTAGTAGCTAATAAATATACTGGTGATACTTAACCTAGATTTGTGGCAATAATATTGCTCACCTGCTTCAAATCACTTGTTTTCTTAAGCTTAGTTTTGTCATAATTACAGATCTTTACACTTTTAAATAAGCATGTACTCATTTCTTGAGCAAATAGATTTTAAATGATTTTACTGTAATTGACATCAGCTAGATAGTGAAGATACAATGATGAATTGCAGACCCTTAAATTATTTTTTAAAAAATATCAGGAAAGAAAAATATTCAATAAAAACTATATTTGATTGTAAGCACCTTGATAGTATGAAATATGTCCCAACCCTATTTTTTAACCTATTGAACACTGTGCTTGGTGGTAAATGGATTGATTGCTAAATCACCAGAAGGTACTTCTGGGAGGAAGGAGGTAAAGCAGCTGGCTTAGGATCTAATTCTTTTCTGCAGGTGCAGGGGTTGGGTCACCTCAGTAAATATCCAAATAATTTTTGGTAAGTCAGAGACCTTATCTCTTAAGAGGATGCCCTTGGCTAAGGATATCGTCTAGTAAATAAAACCCAGGACCTGCAAAACTTGACTCCATGCAAAATATACTATGTCACATAGTATAGACTACACAACAATTTGGGGCATACAATGATAATTTCTGACTGTAAATTCCTGAACCGTATCCAGCATGGCCAGGGGTGAACCTGAGGGGGCAGTGAAGACAAGAGAATACAGTTGGGGCTAGGTTGGTTCATTTGTGCCTGAATGAGGACACAGTGACTCAGCCTGCAAGCTCAAGCTTTATTTTCTAGTCAGAGCACATAAAGTAAAATAGGGGAAGTGGTCAACATGTTTACAATGTTCTTGTGAGTTTCACCTTGTTTTGGCAGCACTTGCTGCACCTCCCACAGCCCATTAGCTACCTAGGAAGGAACAAGGGCAGACTATAAGGTCAAGTTTAATTATGCTAAGAGGGCTCTGCCCTCCAAGCTGAGATTTGTATGTGGCCCTGTCTGAGGCTTGACGCTATAGCCGCTCCCTGCAAATTCCCGCCTTATGTGAGTGATCCTATTAACCTCAAATAGAGACCATATGTAGTCTAAGCCAAAGGATCATATATCATGTATGACAAATTTAGGAAACTGCCTCTATCCCAGGCCTCTTTGTGCTTTCACTGAGCCTTTGCCTGTGTCCTTGACATTATTTAGTTAAGTGTCATGTATGCATGAGTACAATTAGTCAATCTGATCCTGGTGCAGGCTCAGCTGAATGATGGACTGATGAATGAAAAGAAAACCAAGTAAGTTTAGATGCCTCTTTTTCATAAAGCAAGCCAATCACGTACGTGTGTATGCATGTATTTTTGATATATGTATTCACTACCTTTATTTGTATCTTTTTAAAAAAAAAATGTTTTCATTGATTTTTGAGAGAGAGCAATGAAGAGGTAGAGCAAAAAACAGCAATTAGCTGCCTCCTGCAGGCATCCTTACAGGTGATAGAGCCTGTAACCAAGGCATCTGCCCTGGCCCAGAATTGAATCAGCAACTCTTCAGTGCACTTGACAATGCCCAACTAACTGAGCCACATGGCCCGCACTAGTTGTATCTTTTTGGCCTCCTAGTTAGTGCATTCAAGAATGCATTTAGGGTAGATACTATGTGGAAGGTTAGGCACAGTGACATACTTCGATATGTCCTGAACATATTTTGTTTGAGTCAAAAATAAATATCAGGTATTTGCTACCTGGGCAAAATTCAAAGATCAAAAGATTAAATTAGAGTCTTCTTGAGAAAATTAGATGTTGTTGGCCTTTTTAAATTAAATTTAATAAATAAGCAACAAACAAGTAGCAGTTCCAGATTTGTTATTTACTTATTTCTCCTTTATAACCTGGATGCTGGCAGCAATCCCACTACATCCTAAGGAAGATACAGTGGTACATTACAATGCAGAAGCACTGTGCACCTCAGTGAGGACTTCACTAACTAAATGAGAGAAGATGTAGATTACCTCTATCTCATTTCTCTTGATGACGTAAAATATAATGAACCCAGTCTGTTCTCTTTACGTTTTGACATTAGAAGATCTTAAATGTTTGGCTACCAATACCTTGACATATATTATCCATGAAATATAAGCTTTTCTCTTTATTTTAAAATTTGTATACACAAAACACTCTATCAAATATATTTGTATTACACTTCTTTTCCTTTCTAGACATCTAATTTCTATCGCGTTTTCTGGGTTTCTTCTGTTTATTATTACATAACTAGTAATAATACCTAAGAATATTAAGACTTGGACATAGGTTTCTAAATATGGGGCATTCCAGTTAGGTTATTATATATATATATATATATATATATATATATATATATATATATATATATATATTTTACTTACCTGTGTATTTTTAATCTGCTCAATATTTGTAATGAATAACACCAGATCCCTATTAAAACACTTTGTAAGCGGGCATTTTCCCACCACTGTGTGGTAGCGTTTGAAACACTTTCCTTTGTGCAAGGTACATTACAAAACTTGCACATGTACCGCGTTTCACTGCGTAGTTTATGAGCGGCACACACATGACAATGACGTAAAACATTTTTATTTTTGCCGGTTCCAACTAGAGGTTCCAATGTATGTTTCTTCATGTCCATTGACAGTCTCCCTGGTGTATCCGATTTTACTCGTTTCCCGCAAAAATGCTAAAGTAAAAGTTTTAGGAAATATTATCTTACTTTATAGTATGAAGTAACTTTTCTTATTAGCTATGGTGAATTAAAGTTATAATTACTTTTTCCCAAAACAATCTTTCTCAATCACTTCCAACTATTTCTCAATTAGAGGTTATGGATTTCCTCCTTTCTAAATTCTCAGCTTGCTTTGCCTTTTGTATGCTGTACATGGCTGTCAGTCTAAGAACTGTCTAATATTATGCCAACTGTTTTAATACAAAAGAGGCATTTAAAAATGTGGATAGCTTTAGTAAAATTTATATTAAACACAGTTAGTCATTATTAGAATAAATGTGCTTTTACTCAGCATGAATAATTTCTGGTACATGAGTAGAATGAGTTCAGTTTTTATTGTTTGAATTTTTAGTTTCCTGTTTTAAGTCTTACCAGCCTGCTACTTCTTCATACCTTGAAATAGAAGAGTGTTCCCATAAATCTGAGCTCTTGAGCAAAGCAGTAGTTTTATTTGTATGGGAAGGGAAATATAATTTTCTTTAAATTATCTTAAATAGAAGAAACATCTATTGCTAATTCATCTCCAAAAGGATGTTCCAGTCTTAAAATTGAATTTTTAATGAATGGCTAAAGAATACAGCATTCTTCAACCTCATTAAAAGAAAAAAAGATAGACATACAATAACTGAGATACTTTCAAAATAACTAGAAATTATAGTTACAAAAAATTATGAATTTTCATGTATCTTCATAATTGGACCCTGGCATATAAGTTATCTAATTATCCAGTATCAGTAAACTTTCTTCAATCAAAATACTACTTGTAAAATTTCTAAATAAATTTTATAAAGTACACATACTTGTATGAATAAAGTTAATTATACTTTCTGATCTACTATCAATAGTTTAATAAAAATTCCACTTAAATAATAAAATTAATCATTTTGCTGCATTCCCCTTTACTCCTTTTTTTATTAAATATACTAGGGGCCCGGTGCACAAAAATTTGTGCACTCGGGGGGTGGGGGTCCCTTAGCCCGGCCTGTGCCCTCTTGCAGTCTGGGACACCTTGGGGGGGGGGTGTCCACCTGCTGGCATGCCTGGCCAGCCTGGGTGAGGGGCTGAGGGCCATTTTCAGGCTGCCCACAACCCCTTCAGGGTTCGTGCACTGGAGGGTGGGAGGGCTGGTGAGTGCAGGCCTGGATGTTTCCCACTGGAGGGCCCACGATCGCACACACCTGGTGGGACACACCTGGCGCAGAGCTGGGTGG
>PVJC01033661.1:0-19265 GCA_004026665.1 Murina feae
ATTTAGAATTCAAGGAAATATCCTAATCTCTAATGAATTACTTCCTTGTTCCCTGATGAAATACTTCCTATGGATTAATTTTCAAACCATGTTTTCATTATAACACATTAATTATAATTTGGAAAATGTTTAAATAATAATATATTTACTCAAAGGGAAAATCACCCATCCCAAATAGAGCAGACCATCCTAATTTTCTAATGCATTGCAAGTAAACTATGTGGACTCCAACTAAGCTACTGGGAATCAAAGATTAGAGTAGTCCTTTGCTTCTTTTTCAATGAAGGCTTCATTCCCCCCCCCCCCACCTTTATTTCTAGTCTAACCTAGATTAGAAAGGGAACATTTCTCTCTTCCACGCTTGGAGTCCACTTTAGAATTTTTAGCTTCGTTATCTTTTATCGCTGTGGTTAAAGTACTCTGGAGGCAGTAAGGCCAACCCCTTAGGAGATAGAAGAAGCATTTTGAGTATAACCAAATCTAAATCCTTAGGCTCCACATTAAAAGCTCTAAGAAGCCCAGATCTAGTCCCCACTGGACTGTGTGCTGTGGGGCCAGGAGAGGGCAGGGACACCAACTGAATGATAGAGTGTCTTGGTGACAATGGAACTTTTTCACCCCAGGGATAAGAAAGCTTCATTAAAAGCAAATAGCATCTAATTAGAATCTTCTCTTCATTCAGGTTTCTTCTGAAGATGAATTTTCTTTCATTGCATAATGGATTATAGATCCATCATCTGAATTCAAAAAGCAATTGCTCTGTGAGATTGAGATCAGATGGATAACTTAGATTTCTTATTCACTGGAGTCTGCCCTAAAGAGTGATTAGAGAGCATATACACAGAGCAGTTTAAAAATGGTCATAAAATCATTCTATTTATGTTTAAAAATATATTCTCTTCAGAGATTTCTGCTCAACTTGCAGGCAACAGCTGTTTCAGGGAGGTCTTTCTTACTCACATTTTCCAGCTGGGTTGAGCAAAATCTTGGGAAGACAAAGTTACTCCTCTCAGGTTGACAGATTTTGCCAGAATGGCTTATGAGAGAAGAGTGAGAAGAGAGATTATGCTTATCTATTTATCTATCCCTGAGTTGAAACTGGCAGAAAATAAAGAATCAATTAAAACTTTTAAATATGAGACCCATCAGCTATAAGAAACTATATATGGCACTAAACAAATAGTTCATTATCAATCTGCATGGAAGATGCTAGTATGAAACGCAATTCTTTAACGCAAGCCATCTATTTAAAAGGTAGCTAGTGACTTTGAGATGAATAATAAGTGTTTACAATGTGTTAGGCAATTTACCCAAATTCTAAATTTTTGGTGTAATTCTGGGAAATAAATATTAGTATCACCATTTTAGAAGAGAGTGAGCCTTAAAGAAATGAAGCAAATTAACCAAGGTTTCACTGCTTCATATGTGCTTAGACACTGGGTTCACACACAGGCTGCCCTTCTCCAGAGCCCGTGTTCCTATAATATACCATTTGCCTTCTTAGGAAAAATGTAGAATTATGGACTTATTCCATATTGCCTTTATATGAGAATGAAAAATTACATTATAACAAATCTTCTCAGACTCAACCAGCATGTGGAAAAGAACTAATACAAGCAGCCATTCTGTGAACAGAGAACTTTAAATAAATCTCCCATTAATACTTTCTAGTAGGCAATTTTTAAAAATGTGTAATCCTATTTAACATGATCTTGACATTTGTTTCGAACCAATCCCTTGGCATCCTGTTTGATTAAAAGGCAAATGACAAGGCAGGGCCAGTTAATTACTTGTTCCTTCATTTGGCTTCTGAGACACTGCACTCTTTTTTCCTCACAGGCCATTCCTTCCTCACACTCTCACTGACTCCTCCTTATCGCTTTGATATTTTAACAAACAAGCTTAATCCTCTAACTTCTGTATGTATCCTCACTCCCTTGGCAAGCTCCCGAGTCTGAATAGTCCCAAGTAATAATTTCCATTTATGAATTCCTTTCTAATCTTGATATTTATAATCCAACTGTCTTCTCATGATTTTCTTCTATTCATAGGCATCTCAAACATAAGTTCTCAAAGGACAAATTTCTGATTCTTCCCATCAAAATGTTCCTTTACCATTTTTTTTTCTAATAAAGGATAATGCTATCCTTCTAAAATCATACACAGACCAAAAATCATACACACTTTCTGTATTTATTTCCTTTTGACACTCTACATTCAATCTTTGTATAAATGCTCCCATCTTTACCATCAAAATATGACCAAAATTCGACAACTTCTCTTGACCTAGGCCAACATTTTTGGCAAGGATTTTTTTCAATAATTTCCTAACTATACTCTGCTTCTTCTACTTTTGAGCCTTACAATTAATGATTGCAAAGCAGTCAAAACATTTGAAATATAACATTTTATTTTTTTATTTATCCCTCTGCTCTAAACCTTGTGATGCCACCTTATGTCAGTCATCCTAAACATGACCCACAATGTTTTCCAAGTCCTAGCTCCCTCTGATTTCTCCACTCTCCCCATGTTTTCCTATACCTTGACCATGCCAGGCCTGTCTTAATTCTTTCCATTTGCTATTCCCTCAAATCTCTACGAAACTTGTTCCTGAAATGTCCCCATAGAAACCTTCTTTGTGTATAAAACAGCAATCCCTCCTACCTCAACACTCCTTAGTCTTCCTCAGCTTCATTTTTACCCTTTACAGTTTCATACCTGACATGTTATACATTTTTTTTGTACATTGAACGTATCTCCCATAAGCTAACTAGAGGCATAAACTTTTTCCAGTTTTCAATACTCTTTCCCCAGCTCTTGGAACAGTGCCTGCCACAAATAAGATGCTCAATAAATATTTATAGAATGAATAAATGAAGGGTAAACAGTGAGATAAGCAGGAGATCAGAATAGCTTAAAGTCTTTATTGGGAGTTGCAAGGATTCTCACATGGCCAGAAAATGTAAACAATTTAGAGTATTTGGGACACAAAAGGAAGAATGTATCAAAAGAACATTTGAAATATAAAGGTGGAGCAGTTTATACAGTTTCTTTTTAGAACCATAGCTTCAACTTTCGGAACTCAGATAAAATCATAAGCAAAATAACTTAGCTCATCCATTAATAACTACCATGCAAAATTATCAAGATAATAAAATCTTTCAGCCCATTGAAAGTTATAACTTAACAAAAACCATGTTAGTTCTATAGATCTTTAAGAAATTTAGCTGATACTCATTCCAATAGAACCTTCACAGATAACACACAGATAAAATGAAATAGCCCCAAATGGTAGAAATGTAACTGCAAGCATTGATAACTTTCAAAATACGGATCGTGGACTGGGTACCAAATCAAATTTTGATCTTAATAAGCTTTGAGCCTCTAGAAGGAGGGTCATGAAACTTCTTGAAGCCATGTTTCCTGCTTACAAAAGAGCTATACTAGACAGCAATTCCTATATCACATGGTTATTATGAGGATCAAATACGATACATCTATTAAGACTGCATGGGGTCATAGAGAAAATAATGATTTCTGGTATTTAGCCCTTAGTCCCCGTGTACTTTGTGTGTGGCCTTAGAGAAGACAATTGAATTTAGGGGTTTTAATCTCCTTTATCTATAAAATTGAGTGATATGGCTAACTTGATCTCCAGGATCTTCATTCCAAAAGGTATGCCACAGCCCGGCTGGCATGGCTCAGTGGTTGAGTGCCGACCTATGAACCAGGAGGTCACGGTTCAATTCTCAGTCAGGGCACATGCCTGGGTTGCAGGCTTGGCCCCCAGTGTGGGGCATGCAGGAGGCAGCCAATTAAAGATTTCCTCTCATCATTGATTTTAAAAAATTAAACACACACACACACACACACACACACACACACACACACACCCCAAAAGGTATGCTACAAAATATTTGAAAAATGTCAATGTGACAATGAGGTACTAATACCAACAGTTGCTACAAAATGACAGTGACATCCTCTGTATTAATTCAAGGATAGTTTCCCCTATGCTAAACTGCTCCTGCCCCACAACCTCTGCTCCAAAATTACCTAGAGCAATCAAGCTGGGCCAGTCACCCACATACCCACAACCTAAGAACAACAGTTACTCTGAATATTAAGATGATAAAGGCATAATCCACATTATGATGATTAAACTAGTCCTTTTTATATAGCCCAGCACCGACCATTGAATGTATATCGATTGCTTTGTTCAGGCCACTACATTTTCAACAAATTTTTAAAGCAGTGATAGACCACAGCAGCTTCTTAAACACTTCATTATTAAAAAAACAGTTATAAATACAGGAGATCAAAGGTTTTTATTTGATAATGAATATAGCAGTTTATTACTCCATTTTCTTAATGAAAGAAAAAAAAGGATAAGTTGTCATGCCTTATTGGTTGTAAGGAGATAAATATTTCAAAGTTACCTTTGTGTCTTGAAGAACAATAGTGTCAACTATAAATCTCTTCGAAATATCTCCAATAAATTGACAATTGAAGCTCATTTCTACTTAGGTTATCTCATGAGCTTGAAAAATACTCTATTATTATTATTATTATTATTATTATTATATTATTATTATTATTATATTTATTATTAAAGAGAAAAGTAACAAAATCAGCAGGTTTGGCAATACGCGCATTTTATCCTCTAATTGTTAAAAATGTGGCTCTCTTACCCTGGCTGGGTGACTCAGTTGTTTGGAGCATTATCCCATACATCAACAGGTTTAGGTTTGATTCCTGGTCAGGGTACACACCTAGGTTTCAGGTATGATCCCCAGTCAGGGTGCAAATGGGAGGCAACTGACTGATATCTCTCTCTCTCTCTCTCTCTCTTTCTCTCTCTCTCTCTCTCTCTCTCTCTCTCCCTTGTCCTCTCTCTCTAAAAAAAAAAATCAATAAACATATTCTTGGGTGAAGATTTTTCATTTTAGAAATAATTTTTGAAGTTAATCACATCTTGAACCATAGAACAATAAACACCCAGGAGTTAATCTTTATAATTTGCCTAATTATCTCATTTAAATAATCAGTGAAGATGCTACTTTTGGAAGTACAATAAATTCTACATTGTATACTCAAGCTTGGTATTAATGTCTATTAAAATTGGCAGTGACTGCTACAGTTGTTGGCATCACCTGCTGTGAGGTTTTACAAAGGACAAGGGTTGTAACAAATACTTCCCTTCTTGTCCACCCTCATCTCTGAAAGTTCCTTTATGACTATTAAATAATAACAAAGAATTCATTCTGCAATATGACTACAGCCTTTAATAATCCAAATAGCCTAAGCACCATATCAACAATGACCCCCCTGAAATAGAATAAAGTTACACTATTTTTTGTTGTTATGAATCATTTGACTTATAACAGTTATTTCTTTCTTTAGCTGCATATTAAAAAAGAAACTTCTTTGTTTTGGGACAAATCTCCTCAAATGGAGGACAATAACATCACAGACTTTTTGGAAACACTTAGAATGGAATCACATGGGTTTTTTTTTTTTCTTTTGTTTCCTGTTCAAAAATTTAAATCTTCTTTTATTAAGTGTCATGTTTATTGAGTGACATTGTGGTTTTCCTTCCCAACCAGCCAGCCCTCCCTTCCATCCTCTTTTCAATTCTCAACCCACCCTCCCAACTTTCACCACTTTTCTCCTGTGTTAATTTGCACACCTCACCTGCTCCCCTGTAATTGACCGTTGCTATGTGTGTGGTATTTGGAAGGGCAGGGAAAGAATAATGAGAGGAATGCATGTGTCAGCTCCCTTTGCCTGATTCACAGCCACTGGAGCTGGGTTTCTGTTCTCTCCTTGAGGTTACTGAAAATACGTAAGTAAATCTTGCATAGCACTTTGAATATCATCCAAAGAACCCAAAGTGCTTTATAAATACGATACCCTTGACACCAACTGCCACTCATTATTCTCTTTCTGAAAAGGCAAAGCAACCCCCAGAGCCACGCCTCTGAGGACATTCGGTGCTAGACCCTTTGACTCACACATCTGGGAATATGAACTGAGAAATCGCTACCACTCAGGCTCTGGAAGTATTCTGGACTCAAAAAGTCTGCATGATTAAGCGGGTGAGCAGCGGACACCATCACCACCACCCTCTCCAGGCATTTCCCCTGATTAGCCTGAAATCCAGCCCATATTCTTAATGTGACTATTTTGGTCTATGGGTTCATATTAGGTTCACAGATGAAAATAAATAAAACCAAGATTCGAAATTCTATTTGGAACCAGGAAGAAGTTTAATTTCAACTTTAGAAGAGTCTTTTGTTTTTATGCTTACTGATAATAGGTTACCTGGGAATGTAGTTGAAATTAAAGTATCTTTTTTTTTTTTTGCTACTATTTTTTTTTATTTCATTGCTTAAAGTATTACAACAAGTGATAGATAAGTATTACAACAGATGATAGATAGATCTCCATTTTTTCCCCTTGCCCTTCCCCGCCTCCCTAACCCCCAGTTTCCCGTGTCCATTGATTATGCTGCTATGCATGCATGCAAGTCTTTCAGTTGATCTCCCAACTCGCCCCCAACCATCCCCAGCCTTCCAGCTGTAGGATGATAGTCTGTTCAAGGCTGCTCTGTCTCTGTATTTGTTTATGTTTATCATTTTGTAATGGTCTTTATTATCCATAAATAAGTGAGGTCATGTGGTATTTTTCTTTCATTGATTGGCTAAAGTATCTTAAATAAATATTGCCTACCAAAAAAATCTTAAGATGAAGATTAACTTCCCTTGACTAATATATTGCTTTCAATTTTGTAATTTTGGGAAAAAATATCTCAGAGTAATATAAGAGTATATCACCTATTTGCTAGCTAATAAGTAGAGCGTCATCTCTAAAATTCCCAAACTGTTTGTGACAAGCTTTATTCTTTATTAGAAATATCCAGTCATCTATATCTCAGCCAAATATTATGTACTGTATATTTACATTTATATCCAAAATCCAGATTCAGAGTCTACATCCTTAACCACTAACCCTTGATATTGTTTATCACATCTTGGGAGTATTTGAAATACCCCCTTGAAAAAGATATTGTCAAGGATATTCAGAAATAATAAAATTAGAATATCTTTTTCAAAAACAAATAAAATAAATAGTTATGAATTAATAACGGCTGATATTCTGACTTATTTGAGAGATTTTAAATGTGTTTCCTTGTTTACCTGAAGTGGAGAACAAATACATTTATTTTAAAAGCAAAGCATAGTGACATTGCATTGCAGCTACTCTTTAGAGTAAAAGGAAATAAAAGAATTTGTTCTTTAATATATTAGAGACTTATAAAGACTCATTGCTTTATTCCATGGTCACTAGAACTTTGACAATGGATGTGGTCATTAACCATCTGGTGGACCATGAAAGTTAACTAAAAATGTGTCTCTGAAACACTCATACTGGCTTCAACTCCCAGTGTTGGTTTATCGCTCCATGGGACTCGATGCCTAAACTCGGGGGAAGGCCAGGCTGGACTCCATTGCTGCACAGCAAACACCTGGAATATATTCTCCAGAATGAAAACAGCAGGGAACTGACCAGAAATAACCTCTCTCATATTATTGCTTCAATTAGACCAAAACAACTTTCCCTTTGAAAACTTAATAATAAACACTGCAGGTCATTCACTTGTTTGGAGCCCCTTTGGGAGAGAGGAGCAGATGTCTCCCCTTAGCCAGCCCCCTTGCTGTCATAGAGACAAGAGGCACAAATCAGGACAGATATTGATTTTAATTGGAACCAACAGCACCTACATGCCATATTAATTTTCACATCTTCCTGCAAAAAAGAAAACTAAAGATAGGTTTTTGGTTCCATCAGGTCGATTAGACAGAGGAATATAATGAATGCATTCACTGATTGAATAATACCTAAGCAAACTTTGGCAGCTCTGAAAGCCTTGCTGCAAACCAAAAGCACTGAAGGGAACATCTTTAGTACGTTAGATTTTTGTTTCTAACCAGTGCATGGGCTTTTTAACTTTCACTGGAGTCTCAAATGATGACACCCTATAGAGAAACCAAGCAGTGAAAAGAAACTTTTATACATCTGGATGACTTTTCTTCTCTTGATTAGAATTGCCCAATGAAATAGTTTCACACACAGAAAAACTGTCCTTCAAACTTAACTTCTTTACCCTCACTAGATTCTCACCATCCTCTAAACGTAAAGGAAATACCATAGTCTTTATGAAAACACTGATTCTCCCACCCCCTGATTCTATCTTTCCTCATGGTACATTAATTCCACACATTTGTTCTATACTTATTCTATTGGCTGATATACAAATATTGAGTTGGTTGCTGAACTCTCCCCATTGTCCTTTTCAAACTTTCCTGGGCTCTAAATTTAGGCATTCTGTATCAGCAGTCCTAGGGTGGTGCCTAGGAATCTGCATTTATAGCCAGTGCTCCAGTTAATTATGATACAGATGATCCGCGTTTTAGAGAACACTAACCTGACAAATTTGAGCCCAGGTAATAATGACACTTAAAGAGATAGGGACTACAAGGGAGCAACTGTCAATGTCAATTCATTTATTCCCACAGTGGCAAGATAAACACAATCATAGATCTGGTAAAACTGCAATCATAGGTCTCAAAGATAGTATTTGCATGTGACTTAACTTCACTTGAGTCAACTAGCCTGCTAATATATTGAGAACTATTGTTTGAGTAGTACTGTGCTAAGTATCAAGAGGAAATGTTGAACAAGACAGAAAAGAATTTTTATTATAATTCCAGGTTACTGAGAAAATTACTATAGTTTATGTGCTTATTTATAAGGTTTATGTGAGAGAAGAGAAAAAAAGGAAGAATAAAGTGAGTTATTTGGCAGGAAAAAAATTATAACTATCCACTCTTTTCTTCTTATCTACCATAAAAAGTCCATATTTTTAACTTTAACTCAAATATATAGATTTTTTTCCATCACATTTGCAGGCAAAGAATTGTTTTAATGGACAGTGATATACTGTATCATCGAAATGATGCCTTTCTGTTTAATAATAGGAAATATATTTCTATTAAAGTATAAATTTAAAAATGGATAATATCTTATACTGTATATGTATACTATATTTTTTGTGATAATAATTATCTATTTGTTTGCTAGAAAATAGTTCGATATAGTGAAATTACCAGTTATTTTTCCTTTTTCCTTTTGCTGTCCTTATTTTTTAAAATTTCCTACATTGGCCACATGTAACATTTTTTTAAACATATTACTTAAAAGTAGGCAAAAATGGTATTTTCAAGTTTACTATAATATAAAAACTGGGAGCTTGAGAAACAAGCAGGGTGCCAGAAAAAAAGGAACAAATGAAGATGAAAAGGAACATTTAAGATGACTAGTCATCAAGAACATGCTATAGAATTAAGAAAATATAAATCAAACTTAAAACAAAATGAAAAAAGGAGCAAGGTAAAAAGCAAAGATAAATTATACTAAACCCAGGGCCTTAATATGAGTTGACTTTCAAAAAAGCAAAGAAAAAAAATACTGAAGATAACAACAACAAAATAATAACTACAATTTACTGAGCATTTGCTAAATGATGGATACTGTTGGGCAATTTATATAAATCATATCCGATTGTGACACAACATTAAAAGGTAGATAATAATAACCATGTGTACATGTGAGGAAGTGCAATTCGGAAAGATTAAGTTAATTGTTCAAGGCCATTTAATATCATAACCCCATATTATATCATGTTGCTTCCAAAATGTTCTGAAAATTACTATAGATTCATTTTTTCATCCTGTCAGTCATTGAACAAACCAGTGGAAACAAATAGACAAAACTCACTGCCCTCGAGGCCTTTCTAATTGGAAGAGATAACAAAAAACTACAGATGAGTAAATTATACAATGTGGTGGGTGATGGTAAGTGCCAGGAAGAAGGATAAGGCAGGAGAAAATGCCAAGTAATGTAGGTGGGGAGAGGAGCCCTGCCTGGAGTACTTTGTCTTTCAAAATTCAGTTCATGCTAAGGAAACAAGCTAGCCAGAGGAAGACAAGTATCACAAGATCTCACTCATATGTGGAATCTAATGAACAAAATAAACTGATGAAAAAATAGATCCAGAGACATGGAAACATGGAACAGACTGTGGAATCTCAGAAGGGGTGGGTGGGAAGAGATCAACCAAAGAACTTATCTATATCTATGCTAATAAAAGAGAAACATGCAAATCGGTGTCACTCTGTTATACTCAAGCCAGACCCACCAGCCAATCAGTGCAACTATATGCAAATTAACTCAACCAAGATGGCGGCAGGCAGCCATGCAGCTGGAGCAAGCAGGAGGCTTAGTTGCCCCTGCAATGGAGGAAGACAAGTTTCCTGCCTGCCCTGGCCGGCTATGGCCTCCACTCAAGGCAATAAAGTTTCAATTACAGAAGATATATAAATCCCAGATACCTGCTTCCAGCCAACCTCGCCAGGAGTTTAGGTTGCTGGGAACCGATGCCAGCCTGCAAACAACCATCAGCCCCTCATCCAGGATGGCCACATCTTCATAAGGTGAGGGTCCCCACTGGGGGGCTTGGTTAGCCTGAGAATAGCCATCAGTCCCTCATCCAGACTGGCTAGGCACCCCAACGGGAACCCCCCTCCCTGATCTGGGACACCCTTCAGGGCAAACCAGCCAGCCCCCACGCATGCACCAGGCCTCTATTCTATATATCTTATATAATAAAAGAGTAATATGCAAATTGACCCTAACAGCAGAACCACTGGGAATGACTGGTCAATATGACACACACTGACTACCAGGGGGCAGACGCTCAATGCAGGAGCTGCCCCCTAGTGGTCAGTGCACTCCCACAGGGGGAGCTCTTCTCAGCCACAAGCCAGGCTGATGGCTGCCAGTACAGTGGTGGTGGTGGGAGCCTCTCCTGCCTCCTCAGCTAAGGATGTCCGACTGCAGCTTAGGCCTGCTCCCCACTGGCAAGTGGACATCCCCCGAGGGCTCCTGGGCTGCCAGAGGGATGTTTGACTGCCAGCTTAGGCCCAATCTCCCAGGGAGCGGGCCTATACCAGCAGATAGACATCCCCCAAGGGGCCCCAGACTGTGAGAGGGCACAGGCTGGGCTGAGGGACCCCCTCCCCCACCAAGTGCACAAATTTTTATGTACCAGGCCTCTAGTATATATATAAAAGGCTAATATGCAAAGTGTTCCCTTGGGAGTTCGACAGGGAGAATGGGAGTCTGATCACTTGCTATGATGTTCACTGCAACCAGCAAGGGGTGGTGCAGTACATAGCAGGCAACAAGTGACAGCGGTGGGATGCTGAGGGAGCAAGGGAAGGAGGAGGCGGGAGGTGGGCCTGATGGGCCCTAATTGCCAGCCAGGCCTAGGGATCCTACCTGTGCATGAATTTTGTGCACCAGACCTCTAATATATATATATATATGCATTACCCATGGACACAGATAATAAGTTGGTGAAGGCCTGGGGTTGGGGTACAGGGTTGGGGGTGAGCTAGAAGAGGTCAATGGGAGAAACTGGGGGACATATACAATACCTCCAACAAAATACTCTTTTAAAAGTCAATTACCTTTTAATATTTTTGAGAGCTATAAATACTATAGTATATTGATTATTTTCAAAGCAAGCTATACACAATGTTTTTGGAGAGAGTGGGGGCTAGGGAAAGCTTCTTTTTTTTTTCTTGACTAAAAATAAGCTGATAGTCCTTTTCCATATTTTAGTCTTAAGAGTACAACATCATCACCCTAGCCAGCGTGGCTCAGTTGGTTAATGCATCACCCATACACTGAGAAGTCACAGGTTTGATTCCCAGTCAGGGCACATATCCAGGTTTAGGTTCCACAGATATTTCTCTCTCCCTCTCCTTCCTTCTTCTATCTCTAAAATATATTTTTTTAAAGTACCATTTTAAGAAATAAGAGTACAGTGTCCTCAAGAGGAATTCATAGGCCTTTTTACACCACCCACCCTTTCTTTTTTTAGTACTCCTTTTTCTCTCACTTGAGTCAGTTTTGGGAGCCTGGCAAAATTTATTTCAGCCAAAGCTTCCTTATTCTCTAAAATAGGTTTTCCCAAGCTTGGATTTAAAAGGCCCCCTGGAGAAGCACTACAAGACACACACTAATTAGCGTAACAATTTATTAAGGAAGATCTTTGATCTTTTCTCACCTACCCAGCTGCCTAGTTCTGCTTTGTCTCCACAATTATAAAATGTGTTTATATAACTAATTAACACAACAGATTGAGTTTTACTGGGTACATGATAATAAATGGTCCAAATGGTTGATCTAGTGATAAAGGAGGAAGTGTTCAGAATTAGCATTTCCTTAGATATCCAAATGAAAGTAACTACTGTCAGTTCCCATAAAACAAAAGTTCTTAATATTCCCAAATAGGACATTCTATTATAGTAGACTTCAGCATTTGATCTCCTATTACAGAATGTTTTATAAGTAAAATATGTAAATATAACAAATCCTCAGCTATTTTCAGAGATGGAATAAGCTTTTAAAATATTGTGTTTATTTTCTCCTGTAAATTATCCTATTTGTAACATAAACTAATTTTAGATAAAGTATTTTTTAGGAAGAAAGTTTGACATTTGCTTTGTTAAACTCACATCTAAGAGATAAAGAGGTGGTAGTTATAAATAAAAATTGTGGAAATTATAAAATTTAAAATAAGTTTTTTGTTATAAAATAACATTCTAATATTGGTCAGTCATATTTACTTATAATTTTAAAGAATTGTAATAATCCTGCCTCATTTGTCACTTAGCACCTTCTACTGTGAAGTTTGAACTCTAAAAATACATTTACTTAAAAATAAATAAATAAAATATAATTACTTTTACTTGGAGAGATGACTAACATATTTCCAAGGGCAAGTGAAAGTCTACATCAAAAAGTTTGAGTCAGGGTCAAAAGTCCAAAAATCTTTTTCTCTCCCAAGAGCAGGTGAGATACACATATTTTTGCCCATCCTTGATTTTTGAATTTTAAATTCAGTTCATTCTTCTGAGTGGTTATTGTTTATGCACACTTGAACAAACTCAACTTTCTGTGGAAAGGGGAAGATAGAGACTTGTGATTACAAAACAGTTTGACAACTTAAGTGCAAATGAATCAGAAACATGTGGATTAAATTTCCCTTGAAACACACAGGACTTTTAAAAATTAAGACGAAAGGGGCTTGGCAACAAGAATTTTAGTTTTTGCCAAACCCAAAGCATTTAGAAAAATAATCCAGATTGTGGTTGGGTTCTCTTTTCCATAGTCAATTCTCAATTTCCGTATGTCAATATCTGAAGTTTCTAATTACCAATTCAATGGGCAGAGATATAACTTTTGAGCACAACTATTTTTACTGTTTTAATTCCATGTTATTTTAGGGTCAACAGAAATTAAAAATGGCTGTGAACAAATTGAATTGGGGGCCAGGAGAGAGTCCTCATTCAAGGCACACAGTCCCAAGATAAATAACAGCAAGCTTATTTCAATGAATACTGGCATATGAACATCTCACACTTTGAGAGAAGCAAATGCATTCGGGGAAAATGCTAACATATATATTTTAGTTTACTCAAGACAGTGAAGGTCCTTTAAGCCACTAGAAGAGGGCTTACCTTTAATGCATTATATTTCTTTTTAATATGATCATAATCTGAACAATATAGCTGAATAAAAAAGGACCTCATTTATTCAGATATATATTCACAGAATACATACTATCCTAACAGTGAGCATTTTCTCTTATAAAGTATTTTCCCCTTATGAGGTAATCAGATAGTATAAAATATGCTGTTTACAAACAATATAAATGAAATGACATTTTATTCTTTAATGTTTTATGAGCATTAAACTTTTGGATTCCCATACAGTAAATATTTTAAAATTTGTTGACTAAGTAGACATAGAAAAGGAAGAAAGAAAATAAGAAGGAGAGAAGAGGAAAGGAAGGGAAGGGAAGGGAAGGGAAGGGAAGGGAAGGGAAGGGAAGGGAAGGGAA
Organism: Murina feae; assembly: GCA_004026665.1. Taxonomy (NCBI): domain Eukaryota; kingdom Metazoa; phylum Chordata; class Mammalia; order Chiroptera; family Vespertilionidae; genus Murina; species Murina feae. The sequence goes on from PVJC01033661.1 coordinate 14,036, forward strand.
GGGAAGGGAAGGGAAGGGAAGGGAAGGGAAAGGAAGGAGAGAGAGAGAGAGAGAGAGAGAGAGAGAGAGAGAGAGAGAGAGAGAGAGAAAGGAAGGAAGGAAGGAAGGAAGGAAGGAAGGAAGGAAGGAAGGAAGGAAGGAAGGAAGGAAGGAAGGAAGGAAAAAATGAATTTCTAGGTTTCCTTCAAAAAAGCACTAAGTATCTTTGGGATATTTAGGAGCCAAAGTGTAATGTTAGCAAAGCATAAAAGTGGCAGCATAAAACAAAACCTTTACTGTCTATGAGTGATCACTCCTCTCTAGACTCTGTGGTAGGTGCTTCACACGCATTACCTATTTTCATGTCAACATGAATGCACAAGAAAATGAGAATTACAGGTTTACTAACTCACCTGTTTACTAATTCAGTCAGGTCGTTCTCTTTCTAGAGCCCAGCCACTTAAAGGCTTCATCTCCTCCCCTCATGTGTTCCAAGGACTCTTGTAGTTCAACCCTTTCACTAATAATTAGGAAACTGCTAACTAAACTATATATTCAGTAAGGTGTCCTTCCTGAGGGTCCTGAAGTGAATCTTTTCACACAAGGGTCAACTGCTCCCCACACTTTAAATATGAGCACATTTTCAAATTTGATAAACCCTTTTCTAATTATTCAAAAATCTGTTTTTGTTTTATAAACAGTCATTTTGCTTTTAGGAAATGCAAACTACTTGAGTAAGCAGACATACATTATGGTAGTATGTAATAGAACTTCTTTGCAGAGAACTTAAAAGATTTTAAAAATGAACTTGTTCAGAAAACTTAAAAAGATATTGCTCTCTTATGAGTAATATATATTATTAATCTCCAATGAAAGGTGAGTGAAAATATAAAAAGAATCTCAGATATTTAGCTTGTTTGATTAGGTCAATAACCTTCAAATGTATCTACAAATCAATAGATACATCTTCATAGTTAGGTTGGTTTTATGAATAGTGAATTACTAAGGTCAGTTTTTCAGATTCAACTAGTTGTTGTTCTAACTGTTCTAATTTCCATCTGGTCAAATTTTTAATAAGCATATTATTATTTAAAGAAACAAATATATCTCTTGAAAAAATAATATAGCTAAGAATATTTTCAAACAAAATGATCTTTGATTGCATTCCTAATCACTGAATATGGTCATTTTTTTCCTCCCTTAAATATTTAAGATAGCCAAATTAGTTCATGGAACTTATACTTTCCCAGTAAACTCTATGAATAGAAGATAATTACGTAAACTCAATAGTTTAACATTTATTAAGCATCATTATTTTCAAGACATTGTATTCTGCCTTTAAGGAAATGGAAGCAGACCCAGCAAGTCACTTATTATTGTGTGATAAAAGGATTTACTCCCTAGAATAAAATAAGCATTCCTTTCCCAAAATTTTATCATATCCTCACTACCGCGTGAAACTTTAGTGCAGCTCTTAACCAGTTGAGTGTATCTATGAACTACTAATCTTTAATATACCATTTGTTGTTTCTCCTTACCTATGATGAACCTGTTGATCTGAGGTTCAAACAGCAGAAAAGAATTGTTGATAAAGTTAAAATAGATGTTCAGAGACAGAGACAAAAAATATATTTTCTTGGAAGTTAAAATCATTTTAAGGCATTTCCTACACTTTCGACTTCATTCATTCAATAAATATGTCCTGCACACCTGTTTTAGACACGTGGATATAGGGATAAATAAAACCAAGACAAGACTCTCTAGGACAGTGGTTCTCAACCTTGGCTGCACATTAGAATCACCTGGGAATCTTTGGAAAATCCTGATTTCTGGGCCTCATCCTCTGGAAATTCTGTTTCTTTGTTATGGGGTGGGGCCACAACATTAGTAACAAAGAAACAGAATTTCCGGGGGATGAGGCCCAGAAATCAGGATTGTCCAAAGATTCCCAGGTGATTCTAATGTGCAGCCAAGGTTGAGAACTGCTGCTCTAGGAGCGTACATTCCAGCAACACTTAGCTAAACTCCCTGCTTCCACCCCATTTGACTTGGACATTGTCACAGAGCCAGAAGTAAACCTGGGGTTTACCTGGAAACTCGTTGTAATGTTACTCTCTTACATTAGCTAGTGTAACATTTAACTCAATATTAAAAAAACACTTGACGATAAACTTTATCCTATTAAATCATCAACTGAGTTTTCTCTGAAGAACCCGCAATAAGTAAAGGTAACATGTGAAGGACCCATTCTTCCTTCTTGCCACATGAAAGATAAACCCCTTCACAGTTGTCACCTGTAGGGTATGGGATGACCAGCCCCCTTCTCCCACCCTCCAACCACAAGGCTCATTCCTGCCATAATGAAGAGGCTGATTGATGGAGCCACCTTCCCCACTGCTGACACTCTTATCTTCTCAGCTGAGCAGGAACAGACATGACCTGCTCCCTACCAGCTGGGCCCTGGGTGAGGGGCCCGTCCATCACTCTGTTTCCCCACTCCATCTGCTCTCCCCTCCTCCTCCAAATTTCAGCCCATATGCCTACTGGCAGCAACCAATATGTCTGTCTGTCAGTAGCTCTGTAATGAGACCAATTTATAAGGTCACATAATCCTGACTTTTCAGGAAGAAAAAAAAAAATCCCCTGCCCCAGTTACTGAAAGTCACCTTCACTTCTAATTCTCATGGCTGTGGGAGGTCATGTACAAACCACTAAAAAGTAACTTGGAATTAATTTCAAGTGGTCTTTTTGTCTCATCAAATTTCCTTAAAAAGTACCCTCTCTACCCTCACCCTCAACCTCACCCCTGTTTTGCTTTATTGGCCAATGTACTTAGCTAGACATTGCAAAATGAAAATATTGACCTTGAGGGAAGAAAGGAAGGTCTAGAAACAATTTAGCTTTTTGTGTCAAATAAGGGAACACTCTCCTTCAATTACAGTCCTGTTTGTGGTTATCAGCACACCCTCCCTCTCACTCGCATAGGAAGTTTATGCACAAGATTTCCAAGGCCCTGTCAGGGAGCGTTTGTATGGCACAGCAGAAATTTCCCCGGGAACATTTTGTGCCTTCAGCTGACGAGTGCAAATTAAATTCTGTGTCAGTTTTGCCCAGGGGCTAAGAGCACCTCATTACATTTCATTGAATTCAAATAACTGCAATCAAAATATTTGTAAGGGAAATGCAACCAGTGAGTCTTAGTCTGTGATATAAGCCATTGCGGGCAGTATATTACATTTCTTTTCTACAAAGCATGACACTTTATACCACTCAATTCCCTACATGCTACAGCTGTCAATTAATTATCATGTGTGGCTATTGCTCTATGTTTAACAGAAACAGATGAAGACCAAACCCGATGTGAATTTTGAAGAAGCATTTCGGGACATGTGATCTTTGAGAATGACCAGTTTTTGCTTTTTTTGTCATTTAGGGACTCATGCTGGCTGGTCCAAAAGCTCCTGCTGGTTGTCTCCATGGAGCTGCCTGGCAGAACTGGCATCTTTCTCAATGGAAAGAAGTTTTTCCCTTGGGATCCCGTTTTAAATCACAGATAGTATCAGCCCAGGAATCCTGAAAACTGCTCTGGGATTTCAGACCAGGGGTCATTGTCTAGTTCACAATGACCTAGGAGGCTGGTTCATCTGGATTGGGGGTTACACTTGTGCTTAGCACCGGCTGTGGGCCAGCTACTTTCCTGAATGTTCTCTCATTTAATGTTGTAATTGGGATTTGAAGGATCACTTGAATCTTACAGACATCTGGTTTCTTGTCACCTAGAACCATCAGGATTTCCCCCGAATGGTTTGGAGCCCGTTAGGTTGTCTCCCACTTTGGTGGGTCCTGTTTCGGGTCTTCCAAGCCTGAAGCCTGTTAGAAGCAGCCTGACCTCTAGGATTCGTTGGTCAGCCTGGCTGCTGGGTTCAGAATTGATTTCCTGGCTACAGTCACTCCCCTCCCCACCTCCACCAGCCACTCTCCACCCCTGCTGCCCCTTTCCATCACCAATTGAACTCTGAACTAAAAAGTAAAAGTGGGTAGAGAAGGCCGTCAACGAAATGAATGCCAAACCTTGCCATGCTTCAATGTTTAAAATTTTTTAACTCATTTTATTGTTTACTCTTCATTTCTATATTCCTGGCTTTTCAAATCACAATTTTCTACTGGTAAAAATCTTAGCTATGTCTTCAAGAATTAAGCGTAATTCTAGTATTAAATGTTGACTATGTGGCTGATCAAAATCCTTAATAGCAACAAATAAAATATGTATCTTATGTAGAATCATGCAGCAAATGAGGTAAAAAAAAAAAAAAAAAAAGGCCTACATATTCTTAATGTGTTAATCCTGACTCTCTTGGAGTTTCCTTTTGCAATTATTAATTTGTAGACAATATAAGAAAACCCAAAACTAGTACCTTCAAAGTCTGGGCTGTTTTTAGCAGCTAACAATTTTAATAGTAATTATGTGTATTTTACCTAAAGTTAAATATTTTGTTTTCTATGTTAAAGTTTATAAACCCAGTTTATAAGTATCCTTTTTTTTTCTTTTTTGGGGCATTGAATACTACCAGGCTTTAAGATTTTGTTCTAATGTAATGAAAATAGTCTACTGTTCTTCATATATGTCATTTTAATGGTCTACCACTAAAAAGAGGCTTGGCTTGAATTTTTAGTAATGGAAATTACTGTAGGTCTGTCAAGACCTATAGACTTATATAGACCTATCTCTTTGAATCTATACTTTTGACTTTAATTTAGAGGTTGGAGAAAATCAACAGGGATGTGAAAAACTGACCTATAGCCTTTGGGGTCTAACATTGAATTAATGGAGTATTTGGATACATGTAGGCCAAAGCTGTAGACGAAAATTGTATTTCAGAAACATAAAAGTGGTTGATTGGTTTCACCATAGCATCAAGCTACCTTCCTGAACCACAGCATTCATCAGGCACTTTGCTAGAGGAAAAGGAGAAATCCAGAAAAGATGTGTGAGAGTTGAAGAAAAGGAAAGGAAAGAAGGAGGGAAGGAAGGAAGGAAGGAAGGAAGGAAGGAAGGAAGGAAGGAAGGAAGGAAGGAAGGAAGGAAGGAAGGAAGGAAGGGAGGGAGGGAGGGAGGAAGGAAGGAAGGGAGGAAGGAAGGAAGGAAGGGAGGCAGGAAAAGAAGGAGCCTGGATGGCGTGGCTCAGTGGTTGAGTGTCGACCTATGAACTGGAAGGCCCAGATTTGATTCCCAGTTAGGATGTGTGAGTTA
>PVJC01033662.1:0-19226 GCA_004026665.1 Murina feae
TTCAGCGCTGCGCTGACAGGCGCCAGGACTCTGTGTCCCACGGTTATTGCTGTAAGCAACGCTGAGAGAAACCCGTTTTGGATTTCCTTCTGATGCTAGTCTCTGGGTATCTGTGGGACCTCCAAAACTCGCCTGGAACTGGAGTTCAGAGCCGCTGGGAGCTTGTGGCTCTCTCCGGTTTGGAAAAGAACCGCGTTTCTGGCGCCAGCCCTTCCCCGAGCCCGTGCGCGCGCCTCCGTACCTCTGTACTTTGCTTCTGCCGCTCCTCTGAGTCTCAGACTCTTCTCTAGTTGTAGGATTTTCACTCAGCCAGCCATCTGTGGGTGCGAGTGGTGTCCGTGTGTTCTTTTCGAGGTTTTTCTGAAATAGTTGTTCACAGCTGCATTTACAGTGTCCACCCTATGCCGCCATCTTGTTTCTCCTACACTCTTCCTAGCAATATATAAGGTTCCAATTTTTCGACAACTTCACCAACCCTTGTTATTATCAATACTTTTGATTACAGCTGTTCTAGTGAGTGATATCTTGTGGTTTTCGTTTGCATTTCCCTGAGGACTCATGATCTCGGGCACCTTCTCATGTGCTTATAAGCCATTTGTATATCTTTGATGAAATAACTATTTAAATCTTTTATTTTTTTGCAATGGAGAGAGAGGAAGGGAGAGGAGGAGAAAGAGAAGCATCATTGTGAGAAATATCAATTGATTGCCTCCCATATGCACCCCGACCAGGAATTGAACCCACAACCTAGGCATATGCCCTGACTGGGAATTGAGCTGTGATATTTTGGTGCATGGGATGAGGCCAGAGCAACTGTTTAAAATTTCTACCTATTTTTTAAAAATTGTGTCTTTTGTCTTCTTGTTGTACTGTAAGATTTCTTTATACATTTTAGATACAAATCCTTTATCAGATACATGATTTATGAATATGTTCTCCCAGTCTGTGTCTTATCTTTTAGTTTTACTAATGATGTCTTTTGAGGTGCAAAACTTGAAAATTTTGATGAAATCCATTTTGTACTTGGAAATATAAATATGTCTTGTTTCAAATAGTTTCATTTTCTGTGACACCATGTGTGAATTATTGACTTACTATTTATGATTTTTAGATCTACTTGCCTACATTGTCCTTCCTGAGAACTCTGCACAGCTGTTGGAAAGGATGTGTGGGTCTGTGCTATGTGTAGTAACCTAGATGATGGCTAGAATAATACTAAATTGTCAACACTGGATTATCTTTTCACTCAAGAGCATGGCTCTTGACTTTTGAAAGCAGGATCTTATTCCATGACTCACTGTCCCAGGTGTCGTTGGCACCTTCTTAGGATACCGCCTGTTTTCTGTCTGGAGCTGTTGGTGGCCTTTGGATCAGAGGAACCAGCGGCTCTTATTTTCAGCATGGCACCTTACAAGTAGGCTGCTTCTCTAAATGTGGTGAAAAGGTCAAGTGCATGATACACTTCTTCCAGTTTTGTAAAGGCTTGCATAACATATTCTTACTTGGCAATTGCAGGTGAAGGACTTAACAAAATACTTGGATCCCAGTGGGCTCGGTGTGATCAGTTTTGAAGACTTCTACCAAGGAATCACGGCGATCAGAAATGGAGGTCAGTCATTCCTCCCCGCCCCTGCTTCCATCGCCTCACCCCTTCCTCAACTCCACCGCTGTCCTTCCCTCTTGCTCAGCCACCCCTCATTAATGACCCTTATTCCTCAGACTCCTTTTGCTGAGCTTAATGTCTTAAGGATGCTCCCTCTCCTTTTTTATTTGCTCTTTGCACACCCTGTCTTCCAGAATTGACTGACTCAACTACTTATCCATAATGTTAGAAAACTACTGCCACTTTCCCAAAAGAGTTTTTAATAAAACTGACACAAAAATATTAAAAGACTTACACAGTGAACACTCATATGTATATCTCTTATCTGTATTCTGCAGGCACCATTTTACCATATCTGCTTTTCCATCCATCTTCCTATTTTCTCTTTTTTCTAATGGGATGTATTTCAAATCAGTATACTTCCATACTCTTCAGCCTAAACTTTTCAGCATGCTATCAGTCATCACTCAGAGTTCAGTAGTTGTTTGCAGTCTTTGTAGAGTAAAAATTTACCTACAGTGAAACCTTAAGTGTGCCATTCTTCACCAAAACCTTGAATTTTGACAATTTCTTATGTTTGGTGATGCAAATCACCACAGGCAGTTCCCTCATGGCCTCCCAGGAACCTCCTCCCTCTCATTGGTACCTTCTTTGCTGATGTTTGTCACCATAGATTAGTTTTGCCTCTCCTGGACTTCATGTAAATATGATCATCCATATCTGCTCTTTCATCTGGCTTCTTCCCGTGCGTGATGTTTTTGAGATTGTGTTGTATCAGGAGTCTGTTTTTCTGTTACGGAGTAGTGCTCCATCATATGCTTATACCTCATGGTGGATACTTGTTTGGGGCTAGATGGTTCCAGTTGAGGATTATATATCAAGCTTCTAGTGAAATCTGTGGACAGGTCTGTGTAGATTAAGGTGACCAAATTTTAACATTGGTAAAGCGGCACACCATTGACCCGGGGGGGGGGGGGGGTTTTTTTTTTTTTTTTTTTACTTAAAATATTACAAAGAGTAGTATATCTGTCTCTTTTTTCCCCCTCTTGACCTTCCCCCGCCCTCCCCTACCCCGACAGGGCGGGTGGGGGGGAGGGGGGGGAGGGTCTTGATTAAAAATCTGGTCTATATGGAGCAACAAAAATTTTCATAGAATGCAAAAATAGTATTGTAATATATTTTTAAAAAAATTTCAACGTAAGTACAATTTACAAATATAATAAATAAAAAAATTATGTATAGTATTTTATTCTTGGGCATATTTCTCATTTGAGTGAAATTTTTTTAGTAGATTGCTGTTGTTTAAAAAGTCGTGAAATTTTTCACAAGAATTTGTTAAATTATATTTCACACATAAAATGGCTTTCAAAGTCTCACTTAATTGTGATTTTTCTGACATCCACACTTTATTTACCGTAGAAAAAACGCGTTCAGTTGCAGCATTAGTTCCTGGTAAGGACAGCGCGTTATTATTTTAATTTTAATTTTAATCCTATATTTCTTTTTAAATAATAACAATACTAACTTGTATTATTTTTCCTCTGAAATTGCTGTAACATAAGTTGTAAGTGTCACTTTCAAGGCTGGCGCTAGACTTTTTGCTGCCACTATAAAATATAAATAATACGAGTACTGTCTGCTAAATTCAAGAAAATTTATGTATTTATGAAATAAATAAATAAATTACTTACCTAAATTATCTGAATAGCTGATTTGTAATGACATCACTTGTTTAACTAACTTACTGGCACGCAGTACGATGTGTATCATCTGAGAGACAGTTACAAAATGTTTTCCTCATTGCGAATCCCAAAAAATGCCATTGTTCATTAAGTCCAAACAATGGTGGTCGAATTCTAACAACTGATCAACAATGCGAACTTTGATAAGCAGTTCTCAATAAGCAGTTCTCAACAATTATTTGTTATTATTAAAGTTTAACAGTATAAAATTAACAAAAATAATATATAACTCATATCCTGGCTAAATAGCCACATGGCCGCCGAAAACCATATATTCCCTTCCCGTTCTCCCGCCGTTCCCTAGCTTGGGCATTCTTTCCAAAAAGCGGGACTTTTTAAAAATGCTGCGGGACATGGGACAAATTGTTAAAAATCTGGACTGTCCCGCCAAAAGCGGGACGTCTGGTCACCTTAGTGTAGATCCATGTTTTCATGTGTACCTGACAGTGGGGTGGCTGATCACGTGCATGTGAGTTTAATTTCATGTAAAACTGTCAGATGTTCTTCCAAGTAGTTGTACCATTTTACTCTCTTACCAGTTGCCCAAGCACTTTCCTCTTAAAATGAAACTTTGAAGCTCTGAGTAGACCTTTCCTTCTCCTTCCCCATCTTTGGCCAGGTGGTGTCAGGAGTGCAGTGTTGGGAAGTCCCCAGTCACAGGCTGTCTCTCTCCTTCTTGCACCTTGTCAGAGGACGAGGGGCATGAAGAGACTCAGCAGAGCCCACGGTCATCATGGTGGTCCAGTCAAGGGAGGTACCTTTGACCCAAGGTTTTATTAGCAGTTGTTGATAGTCTCACCTGTCTTCTCTGTTACATTCCCAAAATTATTGCCCTACAGTGTCACATAGGGCCTGGGTTTCCTGAAACACCAGATCCTAGATGGCTTTGAGTAACATTCTGTATATGGAGTGCTGTGTGTTACTACTTCCTTTACCTAGTTAGTCCACACAGATACAAACACCAGCACAGCCCAGAGGCCCATGGTGAACAAACAGGGACCTTGTGTGTACAGAGCATGAAATGAGGGAGGGAACAACAGGGGAGGGCGAGGTGCTGCTGCTGTCAGGGTGGCAGGTGGGGGTGGGGGCTGACTTGCACAACCTTAGCACAGGGGATGATGGCATCAGTGTGTTCCCCGGGACACAAATCAATGGACCCAGAGGAGCTCTGGGCCTTGGACATGCCCCTTTCTTCCCTTCCAGCCGAGGGTTGAGACTGGGCTTCCTTGGATTCAGGTGGTTGAGGAGCCCCCATTCCTCTCAAGTGGCAATGCTGGGAGCAGCAGTGGCAGCTGGCCCATGGGTATGGGCAATGGTCGGTGAGAGATGGAGCCTGGGCCGTCTGTGTGGTCAAACTCTGAGGCTCTCTTTAGTCGAAGTTCAGGCTGGTGGCTGCTCTCTGTTTTTCTGGGCCACAGTTAGTGCAAAATGGAGCAGGTTCCACTGCAGGAGTTCCTGGGGGGGGGGGGGTGTCGTAACTTGGGGATCAGCATATGCTCCTGGAAAGCTTGGTCCAGGCAGCACAACTAGTCCATTGTAATAAAATTCTCGGGCCGTTGACCTGCCCTCTGAGAGCCAGGAGCTGTCTCTTCAGGGGCTGATTATCTGTCGGGCAGAACAAATTGCTGGCTGCTGACCCCCTTGGTTGTCTCGTGGGTTGCATGTGTCTTAAAGTTCAGTGACTGAAAGCATGTGTAGGTATTCATCAATCTACTGAGAGAAAATGGTCACCTGAGAATGGCCTGTCTCCTTGAGCCCTGATCTTTCCTTAATGGTTAACCATCACCCTGATTCGCTGAGATAGGACCTCTGCCTGCACACCCCACCCCTCCGCCCTCTTCCTTGCCTTTGCCTGGAATATTCCCACTGAAGCTGAGGCACTCTCTGTCCTTCCCAGGGACTGGCAGAGGGAAGCACGGGGTAGGATTTCTGTGTCTCTGCCTGAGAGGAGCTGGCCAGGGCTCTTCTGTCTACATCCAGAAGTCTCCCCAGTCTGCGCTCCCATAATCTCTCTTGGCTTACATGGCCTGTTCCGCCTGCTCTGTCCCCACTCCCCAGGTAACTGGCTAACTGCAGCTGCACCTTCTTCTGTATTGGGGAGCAGCCTCCTGCTGTTCTAAGCCCCACAGAATCAGTTCTCCTAGGGAAAGGCCTGCCTCTGTCCACCCCACACACACCACTGAACCTCACTGGGATTGTTTGAGTCTTTTGTTTTTGCATTCTTGTTGATAATATTTCCACTTTGATTTAATTAAAAATAAGACACACACACACACACACCCAGCCAGTCCTGGAGTTATGAATATCTTCAGGAAATGGTGCCGTGTTTTGAAATGGTGTCGTGTTTTTCCAATGGCAAGAATATTCTGGAATAGAAGCATCCCCAGAAGGCGAGGCTTGGGGCTTGTCTCAATATGAAACTATATTGTAGGTGCTGTCCCCCCAACCCTGAGTTAGCTTGTGTAGAACAGACATCTGCTCCTGAAATGAGGTGGTGGACTCTGGAATATGGGGCACAGTCTGTTACTGGGGTGTGTGGTTGAGGAGGCAGAAAGGTCGGAGGCTTTGGATAGGGTGGCCTGCCAGCAGATGGGTCAGGGTCCTTGAGTGGGTGAGCGGAAGCGAGGTTTTAGTGATGAGAGCTTAAATCAGGCTGCATGGAGGGGCAGTAGCTAAGGGAGGGCACAGCTTAGACTAGAAAGACTATGGACACTGTGGAGCTGGATTGTTCCAGACTCTGGGAAATAGAGTCCCCTGCTCTGAGAGCTGGCATTCTTGTGGAGGACAGCCCATGCACGTTGAGGCCGAAGAGCTGTGAGAGCTAACAGGAGCTTAGGAGGAGGGTGATGCCAGAGGTGGTCCGTGGAATTCTCCCTGAGAAAATCTGAGAAGGGGTGGCAGGGTCCAGGTGAGGGACATGAGGGGAGTGTGCCCTAAACATTTGGGAGTTGAAGGGAGGTCACTGTGGCTGGTTTGGGTAACCAGGATCAAAAGGTGGGGGCATGACTGGGTTGTGGGAGGACTTGACCTTCTTGTCAAGAGGCCTCACAATTCAGTTCCATCCCAGGCTCCCTTTGGAAGGGCTGTTGAGCGGCCCTTGATTCAGCAGAGCAGGTCTGTGACTTGGAGTGGGCATAAGTGGCAGGGCCTCCAGGTGACTGCAGATGGCGTGGGTGTGGGGAACACCCCACCCTGCGCATCGGGTATACTGCCGGTCTTGCTCAGGGCTGTGGGCTTGGCTTTACTTTTTTTGTAATTTGACTTCATCATTTAACTTTTGTTAGGAAGGGAGAGTGAAAATAAAATTAGGATCAAAGCAAGTCAAAGATGATTGTGAAATATTATTTCATAGCATTTGGAAGAGTGGAAAGCATGATTACCGAACTGTATTTCAGCTCAAGTGCACTTTGAGTCTTCCCTCCAGTGTGCCATGATGGCTGCTCACAGCCTGTCTTGTCTGACAGGCTTTTATTCTGTATCCAGGAGCAGCATAGCAAGTGACACGATATATTGACCTAGTTTGCAGGGAAAGCGCAAGGAGATTGTTACTGTCACAACCACAGGCCTTATTTCAGGAATAGAATGAGATAGAGAGGGAATTATTACAAATAGGCCATTGCTCTGGCTTGTCTCCCCCTCCCCCCAAAATTGACTCTGAAAGAATAAGATAAATGCACATTAAAAATTTCCACTTAATTGAAAATTGCTTTAGTTTTTGTAGAAGAAAACTGAAAGAAGAGTCCTAGTTAGTTCCCATTAAGAATAGAAAAACATCAGCCATGTTCACATCTTTCTCTTCACCACGTAGGGCAAGACTCGTAGATCATATGCCCACCACTGAATCTGAGCACATGTCTACATGTCTGAAATGATTTGCTAAGTTTTAAGCGTTTGAAATCCTTTGTTTCAATTTTGGGAAGTGCAAGCAAGGCTGTTAACATTTAAGAGGGGGAAAATAGGCCCCAAACAGTCTAGCCTTTTCTAAAACACTGAGGCCCAATGCACAAAAATTTGTGTAAGAGTAGACCTTCCTTCCCCTAGCTGCCAGCACCAGCTTCCCTCCGGCACCTGGGACCCAGGCTTTCTTCCAGCCATTGGCAGGCACCTGGGACCCGGGCTGTTCCCTCCGGCCCCAGCTTCGTCTGAAATGACACCCAGAAGGATGTCCGGTCTAATTAGCATATTACCCTTTTATTATTATAGATGTGTGGCCACTGGGATAATGGTCCTCCTTTACTTCCTGTCACAGAAACCAAAAACTTATGTCCACAACAATCCTCTCCCCCTTCAAAAAGAGCACATACAGCCCTAGCTGGTTTGGCTCAGTGGATAGAGCATCAGCCTGCGGACTGAAGCATCCTGGGTTTGAGTCTAGTCAAGGGCACATGCCTAGGTTGTGGGCTTGATTCCCAGTAGGGGATGTGCTGGAGGCAGCCGATCAATGACTCTGTCATCATGATGTTTCTATCTCTCCCTCTCTCTTCCTCTCTCAAATCAATATATACCGTAATTTCTGGTGTATAAGACGACTTTTTAACCCAGGAAAATCTTCTCAAAAGTCAGGGATCGTCAATGGAGCTGGACGGAGACCTCAATGTCTCCGGTCGGCTCCTTTTTGTGCTGCATACGGTCTCCGTCCGGACTTTTTAACCCAGGAAAATCTTCTCAAAAGTTGGGGGTTGTCTTATATGCCCAGTTGTCTTATACGCAAGAAAATACGGTGTGTGTGTGTGTGTGTGTGTGTGTGCGTGCGCGCGCACATATATATATGGCACATATAGTTTGCTGTAGTTCACATGCATCAAAGACCCAACCTCCAGTGCAGGGGACTCCAAGGCTGTCAGCCTGCCATGCTCTGAGGCTCTTTCCGCCGTAGTCTGAGCCTTCAGATATTTAGCCACACTCTCAGGGAAAACAATGCAAAACAGCAGCCACATAAGGGATTTTGGTTTAAGGGCCTTAATTACCACTGCAAAGCAGTATTGAATTGGCAAAGACATCTCATAATTACTAAATGCATAAATGCTTGAATTTCATAATTGTTGAGGAAAAGCATCGTTGTTTAAATTGAGAGAGCTCTTTAGAAACTGGACGGAATAGCCATGTGTCCAGCTATTGCTCTGTGGTGAGGGTCCTACAACATTCATTCTCTCTTCCCCACTTACACTGGCTGCCATAGCGACTTCACACCACTGAGCCTTCAGAACCTGGCTGGGGGATGTGGAGGGCAGCGTTTTCCCCACATGGTCCAGTTGCCAAAGAAGAATGTTCTCTAGCCAAGGAAGCTGGTGATGACCATTTCAAAGTACTCTCCCCAGGGAGGTTTGCTCTTCCATTTGACCCTCAAAGACTCTACTAGACTTTTAAAATAAGTGATTCATGTTATGTTAGCTTATGTGAAATATATTGAATAAGTAACTGATACATTTTAAATAGATACTATTGTGATCTGTTTTCTGCTCACACTTGGACATCCATTGTGTGGTTTTTCCTCACCAAGCAATTCTCTAATTCTCTGCAGACCCCACCTAGGTGGCCTACAGTTTAATTCGTTCTGACGTCAACTGCCCAGAATTAGTGCAGACCCCACAGGTGCCCAGGTTACCCACACTTTTGTTTGACACAACTCCTTCCTCAGGTTTGATAATGTGCTATAATGGCTCATAGAACCTAGGGAAACACTTTAGTTCTGTCACCAGTTTATTGTAAAGGTTACAATGAACAGCCAGGTGAAGAGGTGTATAGGGCGGGTTTGGAGGGTCCACAATGTAGGGGCTTCTGTCCCTGTGGAGTTTAGGATATGCTGTTTTCCCGATGTGATGTGTTCACTAACCCAGCTCTCTGAACCCCCTTATTTTGAGAAGTCGGGTTGGAACTGAAAGTTCTAGCCCTCTAATCACAAGGTCGGTTCCCTAACCAACCCCCATCCTCCAAGAGTCACCTCGTTAGTTTAAACCCAGGTAAGGCAGAAAGGGGCTTCTTAATGAATAACAAAGGATGCTTTTCCCATCCCATCACAAGGAAGTTCCCAGAGTGTTAGGAGCTCTGCATCAGGAGTGAGGATAAAAACCAAGTGAATATTTATGACAATATGGCAGTATACTGTAGTGACACAACATCAGGAAGCATAATTTTATAACTTGCATACTCTTTGGAAGTGTTAGGCCTGGAAATGGTCAGGAGACAGTGGAAGCCAGTACCTTTTCTTTGTGGGAATTGGTTGTGTTTGAAAAGTGATGTTTCTATTGCTGATGTCAGAATTATAGCCTGTCCATCATGAAAAGATTGCTTTTCTTTTTAACGTTTTTTAAATCTATACATATAAAAGCCTAAGTGACCAGCCCACCAGCTGATAGCTATGACTCACTCTGACCACCAGGGGGCAGACACTCAACGCAGGAGCTGCTGAGCAACAGCAGCTTTGCAGAGTGCCCTCTCGCACTCCGGGACCCCTCAGGGATTGTTGGACTGCTGGTTTCAGCCTGATACCCTCAGGCCAGGCCAAGGGACCCCACCTGCCGGAGGGACCCTGCTCACTGAGCAGATTCCGCCCCAGGTGCATCTGGCCAGGGAAGGACTGCGGGAGGTTGGCTCCAGGGCGTGTCCGGCCCATCTTACCCAGTTCCACCCCGCTGGCCACCTTCTAATTAATTTCCTTTCCATGTCCATGAATCCGTGCACCAGGCCTTTAGTTAAAAAATAAAACATACATTGTAGAAGATAACGGTAAGCAAAAAAAGAATAATATAAAGAAGAATATAAAACTGCCTGTAGGTCCAGCACTGAGGACAAGGTGTTATTTTGGTAATATTTCATTATACTCACTCCTCCCCAAACATGTACAATTAAAAAAAAATTAAATCTGGCATCTAATACTTTTTTTCATCTAATACTTTTTAAAGCCGTGAGCAGTGTCACAGAGCTGGTATCATGCTCTTTCTCTTTTACAATGTTGTCCAGCTCTTTTAAGAAGTAGTTACCATTTGGCCTCCACACCACTGCCTAAGAACTCTGGCACAAAGTGTTGTTTCAGTCAGGGACCTGCAGGTTTCTCATAGCCAGTCCAGGCTCCATTGCCCGTTCACATCGTTTCCCCCTTGCCCTCTCTGGGTGGTCTGGGTTTCCTGCTAAGTCTGGGTCTTCTCTCCCACAGATTCTGATGGCCAGCTGTGCAGCATTGTACCTGCCCAGGACGAGGAGCCGCAGGCCTGCCCTGATGAGTTCGAGGACTTTGTTACCTTTGAGGCAAGTGGTTTTCATAAGAGAGCTTGATGTTACACCTTTTCCTATGTGCAATCTTAAGTCCTGCTTCACTTAGTGGTTCTCTGGCTGTTTATATAGGAAACTAGAGGCCCAGTGCATGGAGTGGGAGTGGAGGGTGGTGGTGGTGTCCCTCAGCCCAACCTGCACCCTTTCCAATCTGGGATCCCTTTCACAATCCAGGACTGCTGGCTCCCCACCTCATGCCTCCCGATTGCCCCTAACCACTCCCCTGCCAGCCTGATCAATGCCTAACTGCTCCTGTGCTGGCCTGATTGCCCCTAACTGCCCTCCCCCTGCCAAGATGGTTTCTCCCCAACTATCCTCCCCTGCAGGCCTAGGTCCCCCCCAATTGCCCTCTTCTGCCAGCCTGGTCCCCCCCAACTGCCCTCCCTTGCTGGCCATCTTTGACCACTTGGAGGCATCCATCTTTGACCACTTGGGGGAAGCCATCTTGTGATGGTCAATTTGCATATTATTCTTTTATTAGATGGGATGGCTGGAAGGGCAGGGAAGGACTCACTCTGTATACACTGTGGGGGGTACTGTGGTTGGTGAGCTTTGGGGGACTCCTGGCTCCAGCACATAGTCAATAGGTGTCTACTCTGAGTATTACATAACTGAGACCATTGACAAGAGGCGCCCTTGGGTTCGTTGTTAGTAGAGTGACAGGCTGAGCAGTTAGGACTCTCTGGTGAGATTGTCACCTTCTGTCAAGCTGCCAAGCAAGGCCAGAGCAGGAGACTCATTTTGAGGTTTTTATTTTATCACATTTCAAACCATTTTCTAGGTCTGCTAGAGACCTTCGATTAATCCCTTGCTTTACTCTGCCCCCTACCCCAGAAGAAGCTAGGGTTGCTATGGTTACATGGTGTTGCTGGTAATTGAGGGTGATTTTTCCGAGGTTTGGGGAAGGTTGTGAGACAGACCACTATCACTGTTCCCCACTAGTTGGAGAAGTGGGCTGGGGCAGATGCTGGGAGAGTCCAGGTGGCTGAATCTGGAGTTTTTTTTAATACACTGGAACTCCTTCCAAAAGAGCTATTGGGGAAGGCTGTGCTGGCCACTGCCAGCCCCCCAGCCTCTGTTGCCCAGTGAGGGGAGCAGGGTTAGGCTGCGACCCACTGGGCCTGAAGCCCTGCACATCAGTCCTCTGAACCTCGGCTCCCTTGTGAAATGAGGGAGTTGTACAGATTAGTTTCTGAAAATCCCTCTGAATATTAACTCACCTCAGAATGCCACGGTTTTCCTTCTCTGTCTCGTGCCCCTCCTGTGAGGAGCTGCCTCAGGTATTGGCGACCCCTCAGATAGATGCAGGCTCACTTCCTATCATTTCTGCAAGCACAGACACCCCTCCCCCCGAGGCCACCGGGGCCTCTTCATCCTTCCCAGCTTTGTCCCAGAGTACCAGCTGAGCCCGAGCCCCCGCAAGGGCAGGAACCACCTGCTTTTTGTCCCCTGTGTGCATTCTGGTGTGACTGGGCAGTGCCAGGCTCAGTCCTGGCATGTGGAGGCCAGTACCCAAATGGGACTTGTACTGACTGCAAGGCACAGTGTGGCCAGGCGGGGGACCCCGAGTGTGCGTGACTGTGATGTGTCAGCTTCCAGATGAACTGCCAGCTCCTGTGACTGAAGAGGCTGCTTACAAGGCCTGAGTAGGAAGGTTCCATGAGCTTTGACACATCTTGAATTTTCCAGGAATGCAGCTAGACCGGGGGGAGAGCCTTCCTTTTTTTGTTGGGAGCATGAATTGCCTTCCCAGCAGAATGGCAGGATCCTGTTACTTACGTTGTCAGCGCTGAATCCTTATCATGTCTCAAGAGCGTACGCTTTATCATCAGTGTTTTTGTTTTATTCCTCTCTCATACTTCTGCTAGGACATTACATCAATTTTTTATAATATTTTATGTGTAGAGAATTGAATGGTGGTCCCTCAAAGATATACATCCACCAAGAACCTGTGCCTCTGCCTCTCCTACCAATCTCTGTGCAATCTCCACTTTCGGTCCTCGGGTATCAGGGTTCTCTCTTGCGAGTTTTCTGTTGATTATTCCGGAAGTTGTTCTGTATTTTAGTTGTAATTCCAGTTTGTTCCTGGGAGCATGTCTGTGCAGCATCCATTTACTCTGCTGCCATTTTCCCACCCAGAACCTGTGAACGCGACCCCATTTCTCCAAAAGGAAGCGTCTTTTCAGATGTAATTGAAGGACCTCAGGATCAGATAGATTATGCTGAGTAGAGTGTCCTTAGAAGAGAAAGGGAGATGACACAGGGGGAGAAGGCAGTATGAAGATGGAGGCAGAGGCTGGAGTGATGAAGCCACAGGCCCAAGGACCGCCAGGAGCCCACAGAAGCTGGAAGGGGCGGGAAGGGAGAACTCAACCCTGCTGACACTTTGATTTCAGACTTCTGGTCTCAGAACTGTCAGAGAACAAACTCCTATTGTTTTTAAGCACCCAGTCTATAGTAATTTGATACAGCAGCCTTAGGAAACTAATACAGTGTTTGATTACTCAGGACAGTAAAAGGCATCAACACATTTTGTACTTATAGTTCTCGTTTGGTCCAAAAGAGTGAGCCACTGCAGTGGGGCTGCCTCCCCCGAAATCTGGGTAGAGCAGGTGGGAGTGCTGTTGGACCATGACGCCGTTTTGTCCTCTGAATGCGTGAATCGCCCTCTCAGCCCACAGGACTGTGGCCCTCCCCTCTGTGGTTGCCTCCGTCCTGGGGGTGCCAGCTCCCACCGCTTGCATTGGGATGGCACGTTGGGAACCTGGCATTTCAAAGAATATGCCAAAGGAATGCTTCTCAAGTTTTTAAGTCCTTATTTTTAGAATGGAGGAAATTTTTTAAAGTTTTTTTGTTACTTAAAATGAATACACTTTATATTTTAGTAGTTTTAAGTTTACAGAAAATGGAGCTGGTAAGCAAAGAGTTCCTATCACTCCCCCTCACCCCAACACACACCCCAACACAGTTTTTTCCCTCATGAACATCTTGCCTTAGTGGGTACATTTGTTAAAACTGATGAACCAATATTGATGCATTATTATTAATTAAAGTTCATAGTTTACACGAGGGTCACTCTTGTGGTGTATAGTCTGTGATTTTTGACAAATGTTCAAAGTCATGTATCCACCCTTACAGTATCATACAGCGTGGTGTCACTGCCCTAGCACTCCTCTGTGATCCCGTGAGTCACTCCCCCACCCACCCACCCACTAGTACCCAGCACACTGATCTTTTATTTGTCCCCATGGTTTCGCCCTTCCAGAATGTCACATAATCACATAGTTGGAATCCTACAGTGTATAGTCTTTACTGACTGTCTTCTTTCACTTAATAATATGCATTTAAGATTCCTCCGTGTCTTTTTATACTTTTTAAGGTTTTTAGATGTCATTTTCAGGGGAATGAAACTAGGACTGTGAAACTTACAGAAAGGTTGCTCTCTTTTTAACAAAATTCTAGTACATTGTATAGTCTTCAAAAGGCCAATAAAATATGAGTGGAGAATATGTGCATTACATCCAAATACCACATTTGGAGATCCTCTGCTGGAGATCTTCAGAGATAGGCCTTTTATTGATTTTTCTGGCTGGGGACCCTGTGCAGGGACCTATGATGGACGGATGCTTCTGGTCCTTTTCCTGCCAGGGCTACTCAGTGGGTTCCGTAGCTCCCAGCATTTCCCTGAGCATCCCTTTTGCTTGTCGCTTGTGACAGAATTCCTAGGAGAAAGTCACTGAGAAGGGAAGAAGTGAGGAAGTGACTTAGGCTTATTCCTGACATTCAGGGAATGAGAGGAAAGCTCCTCGTCTGAGAACCTGAATGAGGTAGAGGATGAAGTGCTAGAGGCTATAGGGGTCTCGTGTACCAGGATTTCTGGAAGGAGATGGGAAAGTCTCAGAACAGGCACAAACAGAACTGATAAGAATTGTCCCTGCTGTACCTTCTCTGTTCCTTCCTCTCCCACTATCAGCAGCTAGAGAAAAGAGCTGTCTTAATAAAATATAACAGGGAAATGTGTCTTTTGTACAAACTATTATCCGAAAGGTTAGAGAGTCAAAAACAAAAGCCATTCTGTTTTGAGATATGACTGTTAAGAACCCAGCAAAGGCACTTCCTGAACTTTGCCCCTACCTCCACACCTTCACACCCCACCCCCACCCCCGGCACAGCAGGTTTAACAGAGCGTGTCTGCGAGCAGGTTAAACTTTTTCCCTGGCAGTGATGTACCTTCAGGTGAACACACAGGTTCGGCAGAAACCCCAACACAGCTTCTCTGTTGAGAGTCTGGGTGGAAGGCCCTTGCACTTCTGATACGATGGGGAAGCTGTCTCCAAGAGCGTGCCCTGGCTGGAGCTGGTGCGGTCTCGCATCTGAGGGTAAGAGGAGGCTGTGTTGTGGCGGGTCACAGGCTCACACCATGCCCAGTAGTTAGTTCCCCTCTGAGGGACCACAGCCTGGACAGTGGGGACCCCGGCAGGGTTGGCCACACATGAGTTCCTTACTGGTGGCTCTGAATACAGCCTTCCTTATCTGCCTGTTGGCAGATTGTTTGTTAACTGGTGAAGGTGCCATTAACATGTAAAGTTTTCTAAGATGCACAAGAGTTCATCTTAACATGTGTAATCCGTAAACATTTTTATAGTTGGTGGCATAGACTTGTGGCTTCTGGGCAAAGCTAGGTCCTGTCTAGTGGCAAATAATGAATGGATGGGTCATGTCTGTGAGCTGCTCTTATGTTTTGTCTAGTAGACTGTGGGTAAGTATGCACCATGATCTAAGATGGCTTTCTGCTCTCTTGAAAATTGGGTGTTTACCCAGCTGCCCTGGAAAACTGCCTGCTGGCCGACATTTATTCAGGGCAGCTTTGACCAATAGAAAGTGACCCTCAAGGGCTACATAGGCGGGGCAGCACCTGGGAAACGAATTGTCCCTCTCCTGGCTGCTTGACCCTCCCTGGGTTTTGTCCGAGGTACTCATGGAGCCAAACAGTGTCTTGTCCCCTTTGGGCTGCTGTCGTACCCTTGGTCTATGCAGGGAGCTCCAGATAAGAGGCTATTTACCAGTACCCTCATCAGGATTCTGCATGTTTATAGCTGTGCTGTGGGGACAGGACCTTCACCATCCTATTTATTTATAATTTTGGGCAAATTAAGGTGTAAGTGCAAACACAAAGCCTTTTGTGGCGTGGTGAACAGTTTTCATCAGTGTGCAGGGGGACAGGTTTGTTTTAGAAAGGAGAGTGAAGGTGGGAGAGTGTTGGCACTCCTCTATCTATTTAAAAGGTGGGGAGAGACCCAGGATGCAGTGTGTAAGTGCCTGGCTTTTATAGCTTCTGCCTCATTGTTTCTGTGTCAGTGGAGAACTATTTCCATTCTGGCCAAGCTCCAAGGGGGTTTCAGCTGCAGCCCTGGTCTCGACTGCAGAGTGATGGCAGTTCCATTTAGGACCCTCTTTCCTGAAGAGAAATGCTGGGTGCTGAGTTCATTTGCTCCATGCAGCCCAGAGAAGAGCATCATGCATCTGTTGGAAGTGCTGGTTGGTTGGCCTTTTTTTTAAAAAATCCTCACCTGAGGATGGATATATTTTCCAATTAATTTTTAGAAAGAGTGGAAGGGAGGGCGAGAAGGAGAGAGAGAGAGAGATCGATTGGTTGCCCCCCATATGCTCCCCAATCAGGGCTGGGGATTGAACCTGCAACCCAGTTACATGCCCATGACCTGGAATCGAACCCACGGCCTTTCAGTGTGCAGGCTGGTGCTCTAACCACTGAAACACCAGCCAGGGCATGTAACTGGGTTTCTATAAGCTGACCTTTTGACAAGCTGACCTTAACAGTTAAGTTCTGGCCCTGACTGGTAGCTCAGTTGTTGGTTAGAGCATCATCCTGATGCATCAAAGTAATGGGCTCAATCCCTAGTCAGGGCACATATAAGAATCAACCAATGAATGCATAGCTAAGTGCAGCAACAAATTAACCTCTCTCTCTTCTCTCTCTTTTTCTCCCTCCCTTCCTCCCTTCCAAATTCATCAGTGGAACAAAAATTGATGTTTTTCTCTCCCTCTTCCTTTCTCTTTCTCTAAAATCAATCAATAAATTAAAAATAATTTTTTAAGAGTCAAATTCTGTTTTCTACAGGAAACTATTACAGAGGGTATCTGGGGGGCCCTCGATAGCCCTGTGTAGTGAGGATTAGGGCGTGTGGGCCCTACCTGCTTCCTCAGTGTGAGCACGAGGTTGAGGTGGGGGAGGTCCACGGGATCGTCCTGTAGGAGTTTCAGCTGACTGGTCTGTCGTCGTCACTAGAAGTGTGGCGTGGGGATCTTCCTAGTGCCCTTGGGTGGTTCTTGGGCAGTGTCCCGTGCAAGTGAGCAGTGCCACTGGGTAGCCGATTAGCAGCCGTACCTCAGAGGACATCAGGAATTGACTGGATTTTGTGCCTTCTTGGTTGTGCTCCCCCTTCTAGCTACTCCCTAACATAGTGGCATCTCCTTCCCAGCTCAGGTCACTCGTCTCTGCCTATGCTACCTGCAGAACAAGCACAGAGCCAGCCTGCTCAGGGATGAGGAGAACTAGAGCCTCTTGAGGTGATTTCCTGGTTTCAGATTTTGAAGTGAACTTAGCTGCCATTGATTCCAAGGAAGATTGAGTTTTCTGTTTAAAACATAGTAACCTCACTGAACATCTCAGTAGGGACATCTCGTGTCATTCCCTATTTTATTCTGGCCTTACAAGCAGCTGGCAGGGATTCCACCCGCCAGTAACATGAACTATAGTCTTTCATTTTCTGTTTGGGGACCTGTCTTTGTGGTCTCTCTTGATTCCATATGGTTGCAACCTGTTGAGATCAGCATTTACAACCCCCCTTTTACAAGCGAGATGACAGGCTGAGTGGTTGGGCCCCCATTCCGTGCTAAATGGCTGGTAAACAGCAGACTGAGGGTGGACCTGGGCCTCTCATGAGCCACACCAGGCTTGGCCACGGTCCTTTGCCCCTCTTCCATGGGGCAAGAAGCCTCGGGGGTGTAGCTTTGTGAGACTCTAGTTGCCCCCAAATGTAGCCAAGGACTGCGACTTTTTGTTACCCTAGCACATCTGAGCAGACTGTCCACCAACCATGATATCTGAACCTGAGTACAAAGTGCACTTCGGCCCAGCGACTTTCTGAAATCTTACCTGCTTGCAAATTGTTAAACTTGGGATCTTGTAAGCATGACATGTTGGCTACATTTCTTAACCAGTGCGATTGTATTTTAATTAGAGCTGAGATTATAAACTGAAAATGGCCTGTTTCACAGTTCTTTAGTTTTAAGTTAATTTGTACAGTCCACAGATACTTCCTCCCTGCTGTGTGCCAGACCTGTGCTAGGTGCTGAGTCCACATGGGTAAAAATAAAGATATGTTTAGTGGGAAAGTAGACATTTAACCAGTGAACACAATTAATTGGTTAAAATTTTGATTAATTAGCCCTGACTGGTTTGGCTCAGTGGATAGAGCGTCGGCCTGTGGACCAAGAGGTCCCAGGTTCGATTCCAGTCAAGGGCATGTACCTTGGTTGCGAGCACATCCCCAGTGAGGGGTGTGCAGGAGGCAGCTGATCCATGTTTCTCTCTCATCGATGTTTCTAACTTCTGTCCCTCTCCCTTCTTCTCTGTTAAAAAAAAAAAAAAAGCAAATATATTTTTTAAAAAATTTGATTAATTAGTATTTTGAAGTTAGAGCATGTAATTGAATTTTATTGCCATAGCCTGAACAGACATGATAGGTATTCATGATACCTTTTTGAATTTTTTTTTCTTTAAATCCTCACTGGAGGATATGTTTTTATTGATTTTTTTAGGGATAAGGAGAGAGAAAACATCTGTCGGTGGCCTCTCATATGCACCCGGATCAGGGATTGAAACTGCAACCTGGGTGTGACCGGGAATTGAACCAGCAACCCTTTAGTGCACCAAATGACGCCCAGCTAACTGAGCCACCCTGGCTAGGGCTTCATGGTGACTTTTCTTTAAAAAACATTTTTTTAAAGAATAGTTTATTGCCTGGCTGACGTGACTTAGTGGTTGAGTGTTGAACTGTGAACCAGGAGGCCATGGTTCAATTCCACGTTGGGGCACATGTCCAGGTTGCAGGCTCAGTCCCCAGTGTGGGGCATGATTCTTTCTCATCATTGATATTTCAGTCTCTCCCTTACTCTCTCAAATCAATTTTTAAAAAAGGACATGTGTGTGTGTGTGTGTGTGCATATATATATATATATACTTTTTTTTATCTTTATTGTTCAGATTATTACAGTTGTTCCTCTTTTTCCCCCCATAGCTCCCCTCCTCCCATTTCCCACCCCAACTTCTGTCCTTGCCCCCCCCACTGTCCTCATCCATAGGTGTACAATTATTGTCCAGTCTCTTCACGCACCCCCAACACCCTTAACCCCCGAAAATTGTCCATCCACTCCATTCTATGCCTCTGATTCTATTCTATTCACCAGTTTATTCTGTTCATCAGATTTTTTTATTCACTTGATTCTTAGATTCACTCGTTGATATATATTTGTTGTTCATAATTTTTACTTTCCTTTTTCTTCTTCCTCATTCTCAAAGGATACCTTTC
>PVJC01033663.1:0-19248 GCA_004026665.1 Murina feae
ATGATGGGACTTTCATTCAACTAGATTTCAGATGGTTCTAAATGATGGTTGTTCTGTAATTTAATTGTAATTCTGATGTGGCTGTGGGAGTATTTGAGAACTGCATTTACCTATGCCACCATCTTGACTAAAACTGCCTACCGAAAAGTTCAGGCTTTCTTGAGAAAAAAATCAGAACAAGACAACCTACTGTCACTTTTTTGACATTTAAAAAAGAAGTGTCAGGCTTTCACAAATCATATTTTCCCTGAAAATTTTCTTGCTAGCTTCTGCAGAAATGTAGAATGTTCAAACAGCAGCTTGAAAATTATTAAACTAATGTAACCCTGAATCTTTTGCTCTAAAACTGCTAAGGAATTGCATTCCTTTGAACTTCTACAATGAACTCAGACACAGCCTGGTGTGTTGACAATAACAGGCGGGGCTGGGGAGAGGTTATATCCTACTTTGAGGAAATTTTCAGGGAGTGTATTACAGAGGCACGAATATTTCTGAAATAGTGAAATTATCTTTTGCTTTTTCTTATTGAGAGACCAGGAGGGCAACATTTTTAATAAAGATTTTAATAAAAACCTGAAGCTCTTTCTAGCTCTAGAATTCTGTGATTTCTCCATTACCTGGAGACATCTTTCCAACAAGTCATGTAGCCTACGCACAGTTTTGTGACCAAATCCTAGGTAACAAAGTTGTTCAGTCTTCTCAAGATGTTCTCCGGTTCCCTCTGCCTCAGCTCCCCAGAGAGTCCATAGATATGAAGTGGACTATCTTCAACTTTTTATGCTGTTAATATTTTTTATTGGATTTGTCCACATAATTTTTATGGCATGTCAAAATAAAAGAATTTGTTGATTAAAGAGAATATTCATTATTGAATGCTTTCTAAACATGACATATTTCAAAATATGCACTGTTGGAAGTTTTTTTTATCACTTCCACTGAACATGCTGTAGTTTTGAGATATTTTGCCTCAAAATTCTCTTTGGAAACAACAATTTAGTAATAAGTCAGTAATGCAACACAGTTGAAAGCAAAAGATTTATTTTAAAAATAGAGCAAATATTCTTTCAACACTCGATATTCAAAGTTATTTCTGAAGCCTCAACATATTATTTTAGATGAAATATCTAAAACAAATTATTATTAAAATAAATCTATCTCTCAGCTGAATTTCATTCTGTGTTTGCATTGAGATGGAGTCGATTGTTAGCTGCATGATCAGAGCATAGACGCTGAGTCAGTTTATTTTCTTAATTAAGAATTATCATTTCAGACCTTGTCAGTGGTTTACAATGGCAATCATTCCTACCAAAACAGTTGTTCTTCTAGATCCTAAGTGAGTTGCCAGAACGTTAACCTTGACTTGAACCCTTATGGTCACATGAGAGATATACAAGGGTCAATAATCATTTCTAGAAAATTATCAAGTGTGGGCTGTTCCCTGGAGTATGCAATTTGCCTTTAAAAAATAATTGTAATGTGTTTGTCATTTAAAATGACTAAGATCAGCAAGGCTAATGAAAATGTTTAAATCCTTATCAGTCAGAACGGAAAAGGACTGGCTCCAGAAAGTGCTGACCTCAAATTTTTGTGCTGCTTTTGTTGGTCCTGTCTGCCGACACACATGATCTACTGATGTGTGGCTTGGCATGCCACAGAGAGTTATTCATCCATGATATATGTGAAAGGGGCTTCCGGGCCTTTATATGTGCTGTGGCACATTCCTCTAGTCCTCTAATGAAGCTTTTAATTGATGTCTGTGACTAATGAGCATGAAGTCCCAGGAGCAATGGAGCACAGTCTTCCATCACCCATTACGATGAGCTGTCTGCAAGCTCCAAGCTTATCAAGCTTAAACCAGGAGACGCTAGGGCCAATGGCTTGAAATAAAACAGTCCCTAATAACTTCATAAATGGCATTAAAAATTCTTAGCCAAACCTCATGTTTAATTACCAAAGCTATCATAGCCACAGACATTACTTCCCCTGCTATGAAGGCAATATACCTCTTTTTGGGACAATTAGAATTAACCCTACTTTACCTAAAGTTAAGTCTCTAAGGGCATTTTTCCAAGTAAACTCATCTTTCCCCTCTTTGTATAGCCAACCAATCTCATTCTGCCTGGGGTCACAGGAGATGAAGTGCTGGGTGAGAAATATATTGAGCTGATGAGAAATATATGGAAAATCCTGATGCAGATGGTTCTGCCTTAGGATTTCTGATATTTTTGTTTTTTAATTTAAACTTTCAATTATGTGCCTTGCTACAGTGCAATAGAGGAATAAGTATGTTAGAGAAGAAGCAGGACAAAGAATTCAGTTGTAACCTATTTATTATATTTGGTCAAGAATGTCAGATATATAAGGTCAGCAAAAATCAGTAAGTAGTGGGTGACTCTTTTTTTGTTTAAATAAATTGAAAAATATTTTCACTTTTTTTTCCCTGTGCTGCTTGCTGCCAACAAGATCATAAATGCAAACATGGGTACTGAAATCAAGTAGCAGATATATCTATCTATCTATATATCTATATATAGAGATAGATATATGCCTACTGATTGCATTTTTAGATTATTACCTAAGAAAAACAATTTAAAAACTGTTTTAAAAAATTCAGTAAGTTGCAGAGACTTGGGGAAGAGGCCATGCTCCTTCCCTAAGACTGCACACTCATCTTTGAAAGATACTCACAGGTCTCATTTGGCCATGGTGTTATAGACTTTGTACTTCTAAGTGGCGTAAGTGGGTATGAAGACATATTTAATTACAATATTTTAAATGTCTTTTAGCATATAATTATTAAATAATTTTAAATTCTAAAACTGGATAATATTCTTCCCCAGTCCCATTGTCGATCTTTATTTTAAACAACTACTTCTCTACCATAGGACTCTACTATTTCTTGTCCTATAGATCTATTTCCTATCACGTTTATTTAGCCATCTCATTTATTTTATAATTTCCTTTTATTCATTTCTAGAAACTTGGCTTGGACTTCCTTTCATTCTGTCGAGAATGGCCATTCAGTCTTCAGTTTTACATGGAGCTCTGCTTTCTTTCCCCTTTCATTGTGTTCCATTGGCTCATCATTGCTCTTAATCAGGTCCAGACTCATAATCACACATTAATGGGTCTCTGCCCATATACCCCTCCCATATTATCTTTTTTTAAAACTATATTTTTATTTATTTCAGAGAGCGAGAGAGATAGAAACATCAATGATGAAAGAGAATCATGGATTGGCTGCCTCCTGCACACCCCACACTGAGGTTCGAGCCCACAACCTGTGCACATGCCCTGACCAGGAATCAAACCATGACCTCCTGGCTCATAGGTAGGTGCTCAGCCACTGAGTCGTGCCAGCCAGGCCCACATTATCTTTAATCCCCCTGCTTCCTTCCTCTTTTCCAGGAAGACCCGCATCCTTAGCATCTAAGGACTATTTTAGAAATCATTATCATTCTGTTCACATCCCATCAGCCTTCAGTGTGTAAGTGATAACTCCCCCTTTCAATGAAAACTTCCTTGATTGAGGCTCTTGGGTTATTTGAAGTGTTGCTGATCTCAAAGATATGAAATTACTTAAGCAGCACTTATTTCCTATAAAATGTGTAATTGGCATGCATTGGAAAGATTGTTTCACAATTTTGCTGGATACAGATCATAGGCTATTTTAAGAAAGTTACTAGGTTTCATGTCCTATAGAAATTTGCATGAATCCATGAACCATAATTTGCATAATCAATATCACAGCAGTTAGTGATGGTGGTGGTGTCCAGTTCCCTAAATAAACCTCTAGCAAAGATTTATCTAGAATGTGGAGTTGGCAGACTACTATGGAGTTCCTGCATTATACTTTAAGAATTGAAAATTATAAAGAACCATAAAAGAAGATAAATCAGCCAAATATTCATAAAAATCAAAACTAAGTTCATTGGAATTACTTTTTTATATACCTAGTAGGTTCTCAATAAATATTAAATTTAGTGTCATTTTAACTAATAAAAGTGTAATATTGAAATTAACTGTTTCTCCGGGATGGGGTAAGCCACGCCCACCAGCCAATCAGAGCGACTGTATGCAAATTAGCCCAGCCAACATGGCGGCCGCCACTCACGGACCTGAGTAAACGGCAGCTTCCATTGCAGCAGGAGTGAAAGTGAAACTTCCGCCCGCTCGCTTATCCTCAAGCAAAACACACATTTGCAACATAATAACAATCATAGAATCCTCGGGAGACACAGGCTTGACCTCACCACTAAGTAACATTGTGTCATTATAGACACCGCAAGGTGAGGTGAAGCAGAGAGGAGTCTTCATTACATGTCTAGGCCCCGGCTTAATGGAACAGCATCAATTATAGAAGACAAACCCCAGAAACCTGCGTCCAGCCAGCCTTGCTGGGACATTGGGTCAATGGGAGCTGTGGGCAGCCTTAAAGCCTGAAAGCGCCAATCAGCCCGTCACCCACGCTGGCACAACCCAATGGGGTGAGGGACGTTCCTGGGGGGCTTGGCCAGCCTGCACACAGCCATCAGCCCCTCACCCAGGCTGGTCAGACATGCCAGCAGGTGGACATCCCCCGAGGGGTCCCAGACTGTGAGAGGGTACAGGCCGGGCTGAGGGACCTCCCAAGTGCACAGAGCGGCTGCAGGGCGGAACAGCGCAGGACCCAGGACCGGTGAGTGGGAAACAGGCGGAAGGGTCGGGAGCCTGCTTGCCGGCTGCCCAGGCCCTTTGAGGGGCATCAGGGAGCGGGAAAGAGGCAGCAGGGGGTCTCAGCCTGCTTGGCGGCTGCCCAGGCCCCTTGCAGGGCACTGGGGAGCAGGAAAGGGGCAGTGGGGGTCGGGGGCCTGCTTGGCGGCTCCTCAGGCCTTTTGAGGGGCACCAGGGAGCAGGAAAGCAAGGCTGCAGGGGCCGGGGTCCTGCTTGGTGGCTCCCCAGTCCCCTTGGCGGCACCGGGGAGTGGGAAAGGAAGGCAGCAGGGGACTGGTGAGTGGAAAAGAGTTGGCGGCCTGCTTAGCGGCTCTCCAGGCCCTTTGGGGGACACTGGGGAGTGGGAAAGCAAGCTCTTGGGGGCTGGGGCCTTCTTGGCGGCTCCCCAGGTCCCTTCCGGGGATCAGGGAGCAGGAAAAGGCTGGCCTGACCACGAGGCGGGGTTTTCCCTGTTTTCTGGTGGCTGGAGGAAGATGGGCAGTAGGCAAGCTTGGGAGGCAGGCAGCACCCAGCCCTGGCCACAGCTCAAAAAAGAGAACAACATGCAGGGGAGGGAAAGAGTCTGAGAGATCAACATGAGGGGGTGCCTGCTCCAAGCCTGGGGGCAGGCCCCTAGCAGGTAGACACACATAGGAGGACTCCTCCGAGCCTCAGATGCGGCTGGGGGCAGGTCCCCAGTGGCGACACACACACACACACACACACACACACACACCAAAAAAAAAGGTGCCTGGCAGACTGGGGCCATCATAGGACATCCACTGAGAGGTTCCAGACTGTGAGAGGGGGCAGGCTGGGCTGAAGGACCCCCCCCCATGCACGAATTTCATGCACCGGGCCCCTAGTTATAATATGTTTCCAATAACGTGATTAATCATGATCATCAACTTTTTCAGCAATTTTTCTATCAAACCTCAAGGATGCCAAACATCATTATGAAATTAGTGCAGCAATTGGTGGTTGTCACTCTTTAAACTAAAATCCTTTTATTCTAAGAGTGCAAGCTTCCATCTTCTGCGATACACCTAAATGATAAAAAGTTGAAGTTTTTCAAGACCGATGTAATAGTACTTCCTCATTTTTAGATTACTACATGAATAATTTAGTTAAAATATAAATTGTTATTATAGTTCAATATTATTGAATATTGAAACAGATAATAGTGGAAAACATTTATTAAAAGTAGGATAACAC
The DNA here is from genome assembly GCA_004026665.1 of Murina feae. Lineage (NCBI taxonomy): Eukaryota > Metazoa > Chordata > Mammalia > Chiroptera > Vespertilionidae > Murina > Murina feae. Next base: position 5,908 of record PVJC01033663.1, read on the forward strand.
ATGAGAAACAAGATGGATTTGGAGACTAATTTCAACTCCATAGACCTTAGATTTTATACTTGTCAGTAAGAGTTACCTTTTTCTTTGCTTACATCGTGTTTCTTTTGCGGTATTTTTAATTTTGGAACACTGAAGCAAAGATGTTCAAATTTAACTTGGGAGTTCAATACTTCATCTTTCGCCAGAGACATTTTACTGAACCTATGTTATTTAAAGGCCAAGTGAAACTGTTATGGTGACAATCTGAAAAGAATGTCAGAATTAACACAGTATGGAGATCACATTTTCATAAACATAATGATTCCAAGTCTTGTAATTCAATTTGCATGGTTGAATGAATCTTTCTCCTACTCCAAAAACATAGCCTACCACGCGATGATTTGCAACCCTTCAGAAAAGAGTCCGAGTCCCTAGGTTAGCAATTCATAATTATGCCCACCCCACACCAGTAACAAATTTTTAATTAAAAATGAATTCTAAGCATATAAGCCTGCCTTTCTAAGAAAATTATGGGAGAAGGAAAGAACTGTTGTATATATTTCTTTTAACTACAAATAAAGTCACTTCGCCTAAAAAGAGCAATGAGACACAGAGCTATCACAGAAAGAAATAGATCATGTTACCTGGAACTCATAGAAATATACTTTGGGCACTTTCTCAGAAGAGTTGAGAAGATTCTTTCTTAGGAGAACTTCCCTAGCTTGCATCATGGGCATGTTATTAGAATCCTGTCCTCTGTGTTAAAGGGCATAGTGCTATAATAATCAATCCCCACATCGCAGTGGCTTATCACTGAAGGTATGTTTATTACTCACAGTGTTCAATGGTGTGAGGATGAGGACAACCTGAGGGCTCTGCTCTAAGCAGTCATTTACGGACCCAGGCTACCTACAATGCATGGCTTTGCTATGTCTAAGGCTCCTACCATCTCTGCATCCACCAATGGGAGAAAATCACAGAGGACTTCCCAGGAGGTTTCCTGGGGCCAGGCCTGAAAGTGGCATATGTCACCTCTGCCCTCGTCCCACTGGCCGGAATTCAATTATACATTCCTACTTTGCAAGGGAGACTGAGAGTGAAGCCTAGGTGACTACCAAGGGGGAAGAGAAACAGGAATTGACGAGCACAGAGCAGTCTCTGACACATCTTCAGTAGTTTGTTATTGGGTGTGTGAAATACCCCACTGTTAGTGCTGAATGCTAGTAGCTATCCTATATACTAAAAGCCTAGTATGCTAAATGTCTGAACATCTAGTTGGCCGTGCAACCAATCAAAGCGTAATATGCTAATGTTATACTAAGGCCACTCAACCGCTCACTATGATGTGCACTGACCACCAGGGGGCAGTCAGTTGAATGGTCAGCCAGTCGCTATGACGTGTCTTGACCACAAGGGGGCAGATGCTCCAACTGATAAGTTAGCTTGCTGCTGGGGTCTGGCTGATCGGGACTGAGCAAGGTGGGCCTGCTCTGGAGCCCTCCCACGGTCCTTCCCTGGCAGGCCAACCTCCTGCGTCCCTCCCTGACCCTGATCGTGCACCCATAGGGTCCCTCGGCCTGGCCTGCATCCTCTTACAATCTGGGACCCCTCAGGGGTTGTTGGAGAGCCCGTTTTGACCCGATCCCATAGGCCAGGCTAAGGGACCCCCTGGTGCATGAATTCATGCACCAGGCCTCTATTAAGAACATATAAGACCTTGTGTGCTCATCCCAGGAAGCTGTAGCTCTATGTTGTCTATTAGGGAGATGCTCGATTTTAGATGCCATGAGGGGTATAATAATGATTTAGACATTGCCTCTGTCCTCAGGCAGTATACAGTCTCCTAAAGGAGTAAGCTGTTTGTATAACTAGCTGTGTTCTAGCTTGTGAAACAGAATGTTACATTGGAATTTTCTGCCGAGGCTCCTAGTTCTAACAGACAGGAAATTTCCAAGTGGGGAACAGATCAAGGTGTGGATTTTCAAAGGAAAATCAAGAAAGGGTTCTATAACCTAAACTTTTCTTAGCTACAAAAAGAATATAAAAGATCCCTGAGAGTAAAAGTTGAAAGAAGATTTCATGAGGAGAATTTCCATTTAAACAATTTTTAACTTTAAAAAAGAAATCTTGCTGTGTTTTCCACCCATATCCCTAAGGATAATGGCTGGGGGTCTGTCTGCCACCTTACCTCTTTCTAGTAAGACTGACTTCAACGGGACCATTTTGAGAAAATGACACCTAGCCTCGGAGGTTGGCAGAGGAGAGACAGACTATGTCTCTCTCTGATCTGAGAAATCTGGCAGAGCATATGGCGGGATTGCTTAGCTATTCTGATGGCAGGAGCAAATGAAGGTTATTGCTGAGTTGGAAAGGATGCATGGAGGAGGGGTTGGGGAATCTTAGATTCTGTCCAATATGATCACTCGGAGGGGCGATGGGACCTCAGCGAAGAAAAGCTGTGCACTAAATGCACAGGGGCTGAGGAGGAAGTGGCCAGCTGTGTCAGAGCTGCCCTGCCCGAGTCAGCCAGTCAGCGTGGGAAACCTCTGGTGTGATCTCAGATAGGAAAGGTCAACTTTCAATGTTAGCCATACTCTCCTAGGAGTCTATTAGTTAAAAAGATCTTGGCTGTCCCTCTTATCAGTCTTCCTTACTCCAACCATGGAGATGGAGGTTGGTCAGAAACAGCAGTTAGTGAGTGGAAGAGGGTGGGGATGAGAAAGATAGAGGAAGACGGGCGCATTGTTCCTGCTGAAGGCAGCAGCTTGCCTGCAGGCAGCTTTGGCCAGAAGATGGTGTAGCTTTGCCTGGTGCTTCAGGAATGGGTGAATATTGGACAGGGAATTCCAGTTTCTGAATTGAGACTGTGTTTTGTAACCTATAATATAGACCTTTTTCTGAATGAGGAATAATCAGAAAAGTCATATTTTGCCAGAGTTTTCGTCAGGGGCAGGCTCAAAGGCCCAGTGACAGGCTAAAACCTGTTTTCTATGCCTGAAGCTGACAGGGCTGATCTGTTCAATGTGCCATTTATGTCTGAATCCTGATGAAGAGCTCCAGGAAGTACAAATAAATGCTCTGGGAGATGGAATAGAAAGAGCTTGCTTCTAGCTGGTGTGGAAGTGTGCCTAAGGGAAGGTGGCCTGGAGGAGGCACCAGACCTTAAAGGGAGATGAGCTGGGGAGGAAAGATGACGATGGAGTTTTGTTAAAGACATTTCTAGCAGAGTGAACATTAAAACGCAAGGAATGCATCAGTGTAGGCTCATCCGTAGTAAAAAATGGTGAGTGATGCTGAAAATGAGAGGCTACGCACAAGTGAGGGGTGAGGGGCAATGGAAAATCTCTGCACTTTCCTCTCTATTTTGTTGTAAACCTAAAACTTCTCTAAAAGATTGTCTTTAAAATAAAAAGGCAAGGAGACAGAAAAACATAGCAGATGCATATAGAGTAGCAATTAGTTCCATTTGGCTGAAGCTAAGCATGGGGCAATAATGGAAAATACGGTCAAAAGCTTGGGTACCCGACATAAGGCACGCCTGAAACCTTAGTAGCGAGTCTTCAGAAAGATACAGAATCGAGGGCAAAGCACGTGACCAGGGCAAAAGGAGAACCTTGTAGTTGGGCTGACCTTCGTGGGAAGTAGACAAATGTCTCCGTTACAGAGCCTGGTGAGGTATGGAATACTCGTTTTTATCCAGATAAACCAGGTTGATACCCAATCAGAGCTAAGTAAGTAAGTAGGGGGTGTAAAGAAGGAATTGTGGGTAGTGGGAAATTCAGTAAGCTGTACTCAGAGGTAGTCATCTAATTTTGGAGTAGGTTTGGGACTCAAATCTGTGTAGACAGGAAAAGCTTCTTTCCAGATGGGCAGCTCCCAGACACCAGCTCTGTTTCCTCTCACACGTAATTTGACTTCTCTAAGCCTTTGTTTTCTCATCTACAATGTGGTAATAATAACATACGATAATAAAGTCCACACAGGTTACCAAGCACATTGCCTGACACAAATTCAGAGACCAGGAAAAGCCAACTCTCCACGCTTTCCTTCAAGGAGAAAAGGAGGACGTAAGTTCCTGATAAGTAGGCTGCAATTCAGGCCTTTGTGGTCTTTGTCTTAGCGAGGGAACGAGAGGAAAAATCCAGAAGCCACAGAGACACTTGTTGCATGAACCCAGCTCTCAGTGGGAGCAGGAGGAGGCTTTTAGGTCAGTGGGCCTTTAGATCCCTCAAAACTGAGCTTAAGGCAACACCCATCCTATTGCATCTGCCAGTCTAGGGAGGACTGGCTCAGGGACTGGGTCGGGCTGGGTTTGCAGGTCACAAGTTCTCAGTGTCTTAAGGTAGTCTGGGAGGCAGAAGAACATAGGAAAGTGAGGAGGAGGTGTACAAGCCAGGCAGTTTGAATGTTAGTCTGAAGTAATTGCAAGCCTTTAAGCAGGGCAGAGATAGAAGAGGGGAGAGACCTGAGACACTACATGTCCATGCCACCATGGAGATGGCAAGGTGAGCAGGTGAGGCAGCTCAGAGAGTGAAAACAGCCTGGACTAAAGCCAACAAACAGAGAGGAATGGTTGGAGTCAGGAGACAGGGGCTCAAGTCATAGCTTGCTGCTCAGTTTTCTAAGCCTTGATTTTTCCATCCATCATATGGGCTTACAGTGACACTTCACTTATCCAGAGGCTGTGATCAGAAACGTCATCTCTCCAAAATTCAGCCTCAGGATGGGCAAGGGCTGAGCCAGTGATCAGAAGGGTCTGGGGGTCCCCTGCTCAGGCCTGTAGCTTTGGCCACAGGCTGTAGTGGGGGGGGGGTGGGGGGGGCCAGAGCCAGTGATGAAGGGGCAGGGGTGAAGCCTGTGATTGCAGAGGCCTGGGGGTTTCCTGCCCAGGCCTGCAGCCTTGTTCAAAGGCTTCTAATGGGCAAGGGCAGAGCCAGCGATGGCAGGGGGCAGGATCAGAGCCAGTGATTGCAGAGGCCTGGGCTCTGTGAAGCCAGCGATTAGAGAGGCTTGGCGGTCTTATGCCCAGGCAAAAGAGTAATATGCAAATTAACCCTCACTTCATCCCAAAGATGGCTGCAGCCAGGGAGCTGTAGCGAGGCAGGAGGCTTGCGTTGCCCTGACGATGGAGGAAGCCAAGATTCCCACCTGCCCTGTGGGCCTTGAGCACTGCTAAGGGCAACAAAGTTTCAATTACAGAAGGTAAATAAACCTAAGATACCTGCTTCCAGCTGGAAGCTTTGAGAGGGACCAAGGCAACAAAGTTTCAATTATAGAAATTAAATAAATCCCAGATACCTGCTTCCAACTTGCAACCATTGCCAGCCTGATAACGGCCCTCAGTCCCGCACTCAGGCTGGCCAGGCACCCCAGTATAGATCCCCACCCTGAAGGGGCTGTGGCCAACCTGAAAACATCCCTCAGTCCCTCAACCAGGCTGAGGTGAGGGTACCCCCTGGGAGGTTTGACCAGCCTGCAAACAGCCATCAGCCCCTCACACAGGCTGGCCAGGCACCACAGCAGGACAGCCTTGAGGGAAAACCAGCCGACCCCCTCCTGTGCACCAGGCCTTTGTCCTATATAACAAAAGGTTAATATGCAAATTGACAGAACCACTGGGAATGACTGGTCACTATGACACACACTGACCACCAGAAGGCAGATGCTCAATGCAGGAGATGCCCCATGGTGGTCAGTGCGCTCCCACAGGGGGAGCTCTGCTCAGCCATAAACCAGGCTGACGGCTGCTAGTACAGCGGTGTTAAGAATGTCCGACTGCGTCTTCTTCTTTTCCGACGAAATACCAAATGGAGGATGACGCCGGTGCTGCGGGAGGCCCCGGAGGCCCTGGGGGCCCCAGAATAGGAGGTCGCGGCGGCTTCCGTGGAGGATTTGGCTGCGGCATCCGAGGCCAGGGTCGCGGCTGGGGTCGGGGCAGGGGCCGAGGCCGCGGAGCTCGTGGAGGCAAGGCCGAGGACAAGGAGTGGATCCCTGTCACCAAGCTGGGCCGCCTGGTCAAGGACATGAAAATCAAGTCCCTGGAGGAAATCTACCTATTCTCCTTGCCCATCAAGGAATCTGAGATCATTGACTTTTTCTTGGGGCATCCCTCAAGGATGAAGTCTTGAAGATCATGCCTGTGCAAAAGCAGACCCGTGCTGGGCAGAGGACCCGGTTCAAGGCTTTTGTCGCCATTGGGGACTACAACGGACATGTTGGTCTGGGTGCTCAGTGCTCAAAGGAAGTAGCTACTGCCATCTGTGGAGCCATTATCCTGGCCAAGCTCTCTATTGTGCCTGTGCGGCGAGGCTACTGGGGAAACAAGATCGGCAAACCCCACACCATACCTTGCAAGGTGACTGGCCGCTGTGGCTCTGTACTGGTGCCTCATCCCTGCCCCCAGGGGCACGGGCATTGTCTCGGCCCCTGTGCCTAAGAAGTTGCTCATGATGGCTGGTATTGACGACTGCTACACCTCGGCCAGGGGCTGCACTGCCACCCTGGGCAACTTCGCCAAGGCCACCTTTGATGCCATCTCTAAGACCTACAGCTATCTCACCCCAGATCTCTGGAAAGAGACGGTGTTCACCAAGTCTCCCTATCAGGAGTTCACTGACCATCTGGTAAAGACCCACACCAGAGTTTCTGTGCAGAGGACTCAGGCTGCAGCTGTGGCCACCACATAATTTTATACAAGAAAAATAAAGTGAATTAAGCCTGCTTAAAAAAAAAAAAAAAAAAAGAATGTCCGACTGCAGGTTAGGCCTGCTCCCTGCTAGCAAGTGGCCATCCCCTGAGGGCTCCTGGACTGCCAGAGTGATGTCCAACTGCCAGCTTAGGCCCGATCCCCTGGAGAGTAGGCCTGAGTCAGCAGGTGGACATCCCCGAGGTGTCCCAGACTTCAAGAGGGCATAGGCCAGGCTGAGGGATCCCCCCCTCCCACGAATGCACAAATTTTTGTGCATTGGGCCTCTAGTATTTAATAACATGCTATTCAGCTTCCAAGAGTTTGAGTATTTTGGATTGTTTTGATTGTAGTTCATTTCTAATATTATGCCACTGTGGTCTGAGAAGATGCTTGATATGATTTCAATTTGCTTGAATCTGGGGAGACTTTGCTTGTGACCCAATATGTGGTCTATTTTTCAAAATGTCCCATGTGCACTTGAGACGAACGTATATTCTGCGGCTTTGGGGTAAAATGTTCTGAAGATGTTAATTAAGTCCATCTCATCTAGTGAGTCATTTAGGATTGCTGTTTCTTTGCTGATTTTTTTGTCTAGAGAATTTACCCAGTGATGTCAATGGGATATCAATGTCCCCTACTCTGATGGTATTTTTTTCAATCTCTCCCTTGATATCTTCCAGGAGTTTTTTTATGAATTTGGGTGGTTTTGCATTGGGTGCATATATGTTTATCAGGGTTATGTCCTCTTGTTGTATTGATCCCTTTAGTATTATGAAGTGGCCTTCCTTATCTCTTGTTATGGCCTTCACTTTCATGTCTATTTTGTCCAATATAAGCATTGCTACCCCAGCTTTTTTTTTCTCATTTCCATTTGCCTGAAAGATATTTTTCCATCCCTTCACTTTCAGTCTGTGTGAGTCCCTTGTTCTGAGGTAGGTCTCTTGTAGACAGCATATATATGATTCATGTCTTTTCATCCATTCTGCCACTTGATGTCTTTTGATTGGAGCACTTAGTCTGTTTATATTTAAAGTTATTATTGACAGGTACTTGTTTTTAGCCATTTTTTTTGAGCCTGTGTTCCTTCTTACCTTTTTATTTCTTCTTTTAACAGCATTCCCTTTAGCATTTCTTGCATTACTGGCTTGGTAATGATAAACTCCCTTAGCCTTTTTTTTTGTCTGCGAAACTCCTGATTTCCCCTTCAATTTTGATTGATAGTCTTGCTGGATAGAGTATTCTTGGATTCGGTCCCTTGCTTTGCATCACTTTGTATATCTCCATCCATTCCCTTGTAGCTTGATGTGTTTCTATTGAGAAATCATTTGATAATCTGATGGGGGATCCTTTGTAGGTAACTCTCTATCTCTCTCTTGCAGCCTTTAAGATTCTCTCTTTGTTGTTAACATTTGCTATCGTAATTATGGCATGTCTTGGTGTGGGTCCTTTGGGATACACCTTGCTTGGGACTCTCGTACTTATGTAACTTTTTTGTTACCCATATCAGGAAAGTTTGCTGTCATTATTTCTTCAAATAAATTTTCTAATCCTTGCTTCTCTTCTTGTCCTTCTGGCAGCCCTATTATACATATGTTATTTTATTTTGCATTGTCCCAAAGCTCCCTTTAGGCTCTCCTCATGCTTTTTAATTATTTTCTCAAGTTGCTGTTCAGATTGTGTCTGTACTTTATTTTCTAACTCACTAATTCAATCCTCTGCTTCTTTTGATCTACTGTTGAAGCCTTCCATGGTGTTTTTTATGGTAGCTATATCATTTTTCATTTCTTCCTGATTTTTGCATAAGTTATTGATTTTCTTGTCCATCTGTTGTATGAACTGTATGACCATTACTCTGAATTCTTTTTCTGTCATGTTACATGCTTCCATTTCACTTATTTCCTTTCTTGGTGATTCCTCCTTTTCTTTCTTCTGAATGATTGTTTCATTTTCTCCCCATTCCGACTATCACCAGAGGTTTTGCACCCCCAAGTGTCACTGAAGAGCTCTGACACCAAGATGTGCGGCTGCTGTGAGTTGGTGGGAGTCACGCTCGCCCTGGGTCAGAGTCTCAGGTGCTTAGTGTGGCCTCATGTGTACACCTAGAATCAGGGATCCTGCCTGCACCATGTTGAAACAGAGAACCTGCTAGGATGTGCCAAAAATCAGAGTCTCCTAGTGTGTGTCAAGAGTCAGAGGCTCACTGTGTCCCTGCCAAGAATTGAGTTTCAGAGTCTCTGTTGCTTGGTGCTATCTCATACCAGGGTCCCTGTTTGTGCATGCACCAAGAATTGGAGTCATTGGCTTTTAGTGTGAATGTACTGGGAATCAGGGATTCCAGGTCCACGCAATGAGAAACAGAGTCTAGTCACTGGTGCTCATTGTTCCCTCCTGCATGGAGCTTCAGGGTCCCCGATCTGCTTGGGAGACCAGGTTGTACAGTCAGATAGTTTTGGCAGGAGGTCTACTCCTGCCTTGCAGAAAACAGCCTTCTGTGTTTGCTTTCCCTGAATCAAAGTCAGGTGGCACTGCCGCTCAGTGTGGGTGTGAGGTCTGGTCACGTGGGTGTGCACTGTGGGAAGCAAACTTCCCGTGTCCATGCACCCAGGCTCAAATTCAGTACTGCCCCCTATGTGGGAATGGGGTCTGGTTGTTGGGAACAAACTACCCGAGCTTGCACGTTCAGGTTCAAATTTAGCACAGTCTCCCTGTTTGGGTGCAGGGTCTGGTCATGGGAAGCAAACTCACTGGGTTTCCACCCCAGGCTCAAATTCAATGCTGTCTCCCTGCCCTGCGTGGGTTCAGGATCTGGTCGTAGAAAACAGTCTCCCCAAGGATGTGCACCTAGGATCAAATTCAGCACAGTCTCCCTGCCCACGGAGCCTGGTCACAGGAAACAAACTTCCTGTGTCTGACACCAGGGCTTAAAGTCAGGCAGAGCTGCTGCTGCTGTCTGGTGCAGAAAGCCTACTGTGCAGCCGGGGTCTGGCAGTTCCTATGCCACTGCCACAGGAGGGTGGCAGGGGAGAGGGATTGGCTTTGTGACTTACAGAAATCTGTGGCTAGGGTGCCGGGAGTCTTGGTGTCCCTGAGTCTGCAGCTGTGGTCACAAGTCTTCTAGCAGAGTGGCTGTAGGGTACCAGTTTGCTACCAAGACCAGACTGGGTGGTGGCGAAGCTAGGATCCTAGTCTCAAGCAGTTCTGTTCTTCAAGATGGCATGGTCTCTGTGCTGCAGGAGTCCTCCCTAGAGTGTTTGTGGTGGCAGCGGGGTTTTTCCATCTAAGACTGCCCGGATTGGCAGCCCCTTGGAAGACCTATAGGATCTAACTGTCCCTATTTCTCTCTCTCTCTCTCTCTCTCTCTCTCTCTCTCTCTCTCTCTCTCTCTCTCACACACACACACACACACACACACACACACCTACACATTCCTCTATCGCTCCCTCACTCTCTCATACACTCTCCCTCCCTACCTTCCTGCTGGTCGCTATCTTTTTTTCTCTGTATATTATTCTTTATTTCAATCAGTGTATGCTTAATTGGTCCTTTTTCATATGCTTAAGGGCCTCACTATATTTCTTAGAGGTTTCTAGGAGATTCTTGAGTAACCTTATATCTGTGGTTTTGAACTCTATATGCAGTAGTTTTCTTTGCTCCATTTCTTTCATTTGTGATATGTTTCTTTGTCTCTGCATTTTGGCTGCTTCCTGGGTTGATAGAGTGGCTTTGTGTGGTAGGTGTCCTATATGGCCCAGTGGCTCAGCCTCCCTAATTACCTGAGGTTGACACTCTTGGTGCACCCCTTTGTGGCTGTGTGCACAGTCTTGTTGTAGTTAAGCCTTAATTGCTATTGGTATCACTGGGAGGAATTGACCTCCATGCCAATTGGCTGTGAGGACAGTTGTGTCTAGAATGGGAGAAGTGCTGTGCTGGAGACACTCTTATGGGACAGGACTTGCTTCAGTGGGGCTTTGGGGCTCACTGAGTCTGCCCAGGCTTTTAGGCAGAGAAAGGCTAGGCTGTTCATATTTAAAAGCCTCTGCTCACAGCTTGGGTGGGGTTGTAAACTGGGTGGGATGGGGTCTCAGGTAATCACCAGGGTGGAGCAAACCGCAATGGCTGCCAGTCTGTCTGCCTCAAAGAGGTCCCGGGGTCTGTGTCGTGAGGCCCCATGCAAGAACAATGACCATGGCAAGCACCTCTGCGAGAAAGCCACCCTCACATTCCGGCCCGATGCCAGACAGTCCAGTGTCTCTCCGTATGAGTCTGGATCCCCAAATTCTCACCCAGAACTGGAGTTCAGAGTAGTCGGGAACTTGTTTCTCCCTCTCGATAGAAAAAGAAAACAGTGTACCCCGCTGCCAGCTTTTGTGTGTGCCTCCATACCTCTGCATGTCCACACTTCTGCACCTCCTACTGGACTCAATGCACTTCTCTCTTTCCTTCTATTTGGAGAATTTCCACTCAGCCAGCCTTCCTGTGGCTCTGGATGATATTACTTTTGTCTTTCAGTTGTAGTTTTAATGTGGTGTGCACAGCAGCAAGTTCAGGTGTTTACCTCTGCCGCCATCTTGGTTGTCTAATTGAGAAGGTTATTTTAAATGTGCCTTCAACTCTGGTGACAGGGTCCCAAGTGCAGTGTAAATGGTGGCTTGAGCAATGACAGCACCATTAAAGTAAGTGACTCCTCCCTATGTTCATAGCAGCACAATTCACCATAGCTAAAATTTGGAAACAGCCTAAGTGCCCATCAACAGATGAATGGATTGGAAAACTGTGGTATATCTACACAATGGAATACTATGCTGCTGTAAAAAAGAAGGAATTCTTACCATTTGCATCAGCATGGATGGAACTGGAGAGCATTATGCTAAGTGAAATAAGCCAGTCAATGAAAGAAAAATATCACATGACATCACTCATCTATGGATAATAAAGACCATTATAAACTGATAAACAAGGATCAGATACAGAAGCAGAGCAACATTAAACAGACTGTCAAACTACAGCAAGAGGGCCGGGGAGGGTTGGAGGGGAGGGGAAAGAGATCAACCAAAGGACTTTTTATGTATCCATATAAGCATAACCAATGGATGCAAGACACTGGGGGGTAGGGGAGGAGGGGGGAAGGGTAAGGGGGGAAAAAAGAGACATATGTACTACTCTTTGTAATATTTTAAGTATTAATAAAAATAAAAAATAAATAAAGAGAAACATAAAAAATAAAAATAAATAAAGTAAGTGACTCCTTTGAAGGAGACCGCACTCTTTTAACAAGTTCTGACATATTTGTTTTTAAAATCCATCCCATGGAATCACATGTGATGGAGCATTGCCATTATCCCCCTTCACAAACATAGAAAATATTGCAGTCATCATCGTTCCAATTGAGGCTACCTTAGAGCCTGAGGATTGCAGAGACTCAAGTTCACCCTCGCTGCTGTGGGCATGATCATAGTTCTCTGTCTTCCTCAGTAGCCGGGAGGTTGATGACTGAATCTGGCTGAGACCCAATGACTGGCGGTGCCCAGACTTGCAGCAGTGTCCCCAAGGCCCTGAGGAGAGCACTCTCCCAGTGCTGATTCAGAACAGAGAATGACACTTTGCAAATAGCATGATCTCCGCTCCACCTAGGCCTGATCTGAAAGGCAAGACAACATTTGCGCAAACCTGCTTTCCTGAGGTGTCTAGCAGCACAAAGGTGGGCCAAAAATCAAAACTTTTTGCCCAGAGTTTGTTTTAAATTTTTATGAACTGAGTTCATCTTTGAAGCATGATGTTTTAAAACATAAAGTAAAATAATATTATTACATGAAGTATTATAGGTCATTTATAACTCTACTGGGATGTGCCAAGCCTAAACTTGAAAACAGTAAAGATAATATGTTGTACTTGGAAGGTCAGCATAAAAAGTATCCTATTCATCTGAATGACTATGATGAATTAAGGCTTAATTTCCTACTTATTTCCTTATTAAACTGATGTTATGCCATCTTATTTAAAACACTGCTTTTCTACTGATGGTCTTAAAAGCAAAGGTTTTAGTAGACATGCTAATTCATGTTTAGAGTTCTATCAAATGCACAAATGAATTCTGTTGGGAATTGCAAATAGCAATTGTTTTGCTTTAAATAATATAATTTAAAATAGAAAAAAATATAATCTTAACATAGACTTGAAAAAATGCAAAACTATAAAAAGAAATTAAGAAAAAAACTAAAAATAATCGCTATTAAAAATTGGACTTTGAAGGACCTAAATAGACACTTTTCAAAAGAGGACATTCAGAAAGCCAAGAGACATATGAAAACATGCTCAAAGTCACTAATCATCTGAGAGATGCAAATCAAAACAACAGTGAGATACCATCTCACACCTGTAAGAATGGCTATCATCAACAAATCAACAAACGACAAGTGCTGGAGAGGATGTGGAGAACAAGGAACACTCGTGCACTGCTGGTGGGAAGCCACTGTGCAGCCACTGTGGAGAGCAGTATGGAATTTCCTCAAAAAATTAAAAATGGATCTCCCTTTTGACCCTGTGATCCCACTTCTGGGAATATATCCTAAGAAACCAGAAACACCAATCAGAAAGGACATATGCATCCCTATGTTCATGGCAGCACAATTTACCATAGCTAAAATTTGGAAACAGCCTAGGTGCCCATCAGCAGA